>SKCR01006159.1:0-25050 GCA_019454045.1 Zanthoxylum bungeanum | reverse complement strand
AGTTCAAACTATATTAAAAAATAAGCATAATAATAATCAATTAAACACATGCCTACAAACTAATTATCTTACATTAATTATAAACCTAATTTATGGCCAACAATGATCCTTTAACTAAGAAAGAATCTACATTATAATTGTTGTACTATGTCACACATGCGATAATCAAGGACGAATCTAGACCTGACTAATGGTTCAGTTCCGATTGGAATCAGAATTGAACCGTTCGTTTCACGATTCCACACTTGTGGAACCATAGCCGAACCTATTTATTCTGGTTTGGTTACGATTCCGCAAGATTATAGAACCGAACCAGTCTATTCCGGTTCAAATTTTAATTAATTTAGATTTTAATGAAAAAATAAAAGAAAAAATAAACCATGAGATATTACAATTTAATATAATTAAAAATTAATTAATTTGAATTTTCTTACATTAATTTAATTACTTAAAAACTTAAATTAAAAATAAAATAAAGAGCTTGAACTTAAATTATAAAAACAAAAGCTGCTTACGTATCCTCTTGGGGTGAAAGATATCAAAACTCACGTAATTCCATTATATTTTTAATATAATTAATCTTATTATAATTATTTACTCATCATCATTATCTGTTTATGTTGTTGATCTTTCAGCTCCTGTTCTCGTTCCGCTTTCGTAATTGTCGAACAAATCTTCAAAATCATCGGGGCATCTTTTTGTTACCTTAGATCAGTTCGAGTCCAATCATCGACACATGTTGTTGCCATTTTTTTTCTAAATATTTGAGAATTGTAAAATTAAAACAATTGGTATTGGATAATTGAAAATTAAGAGAATTGGAGAATATTTGAGAGAATTAAGAGAATTACTTTAAAAAAAAAAAAAACAAATTGAAATTAATTCATAATAGCTCGAATATAAATTTAGAAAAACCCAAGAATCAAGCTAAGTTAGAATAAAACATAACAATTAAAATAATATATAACTATGTATTTTCCGTAACCACTAGAGATGCATATTCACAACTAAAACAACTTAAGAAACAAGATGAATTACAGGACCGACCTAATCTTCCTACCTCAACCTTAGTGGAAAAACGGTGACTACAAATCCCTATATATAAGTGAAACAACATAATACACACATTGTACATAAAAACTTTTACAACAATATATAATCAATATAATATAAAATAATTTATAGATCTATGAGACTGTGCAAATATCTCCAACAACAACACAATGATCCAGTTTTCATCACCAAATCTACTCATTTTTCTCGTACCAAATCATTTGTATACTGATGAAAAGAGAGTTATTTATGCATAAAACGGAAAATAAAAATCAACAAATATTGAAAAATACACTGCAATAGTGGATCCACATATCAATAGATTTGGGAGACAAAAAGCCACAAGAAGCGAGAACCAAAAAACAAAGGGCTGCTGAAAGATTAAAAGAATAAACAGGGGAAAAACGATGAGAAAAAAGGGTTCGTCTGGTTGATTATTTAGCCCTTGACTTGGCGATAAGGATGTTTATGGGTCGGATCGTATTTTTTCAAATTTTACGAAACCCGATCGGGTCGGGTCACGCGGGTTGTCAAACCCAAATCCGAAATTTGAGTATGCAAACTTGTGCGGTCCAGGTCACATGGGTCGGGTCAGCGGAAAAAAAAGAATTTTTTTATGTATTAATTATTTTGAGATATAAATACTAATTATTTTATGTCCCGAAACTTATCATGCATATAAAATTTCAAGATAAAAAAATAATAAACAGTTTTGGTAATAGTAAAAACTTTAAAACATAATAAGAAATTTAGAAAACTAATAGAAAATTACTAAAAAATTATTTTTTCGGGTCGGATCGGATTGCCTGGTCAAACCCGTGAACCGACCCCGTTAAAAAATAAAATATGACTCATATTTATAGATTTTTGTATTAATTTTGTGATGTATAAATTGCCAATAAAATTAGTCATTTTATTAATGTTATTGAGGATAATTTAGAGATTTTACATTTTAACAAAAAAAAATTAATTAATTAAAAAAATAAATTGGCAGGGAGCAGTTGGCAATGGCTCCCTGCCACACAAGCCCAACGATTGTTACAAATGGAACCGTGGAATTTTACGGTTCGTTTGAACTGTATGGTTCTGGTGCTAATCCAGTTCCTTCAATTTAGTTGTGTGGAACCCTATCCGAACCAAAAAGAATCGGAACTTTTCGATTTCTTCTGATTCGATTTCGATTTCATACCGGAATATGACCGAATCTAAGACAAATCTATGAATTTAATTCGCAGGAGACTTACTGTAAATACTTTGGAAAAACCCACCTTGAGGCCCATGTACTCTCGATGTTTTTTACATTGCATCCCTGTACTAAATTTTCTACACATTGCACCTATGTACTCTCAATGTTTTTTACATTGCACCCTTGCACTCTCAAAAAATTATCATTTCACCCTTATTTTAACGGTAAGTTAACCGAGTTGAGAAATATTCTGACATCACCCACCCTTATTTGTGTCATATCTGTCTGGTTTAGGAAGAAGCACATATGCTAAAAAGAGAAGAGCTAAAAAAATGGGTGTTTGCTATAAATGTGCACGCATGACATGTAATACTCGTTGTCGTTCTTTAGGAATGATGTCTGATAACCGTGAAGCATCTTTGTTTGTTTTTTGTTGTTCATTAATAACACTCAACCGTGAAGCATCTTTGTTTGTTTTTTGTTGTTTATTAATAACACTCAAAGATCGTAGTTTTGATCTAATTTTTTCAATAAATTAGTTCGATTTTGAATGTATCAGAAGGAGCATAATATTTATGCGCCCTAACATATAGTTATGCGCCATAGCATAACTTCAAAGTAAAAAAAATTGTTCGGTCCAATCCGAAATAAGGGTGGGTGATGTCAGAATATTTCTCAACTCTGTTAACTTGTCGTTAAAATAAGGGTGGAATGTCAATTTTTTGAGAGTGCATGGGTGCAATGTGTAGAAAATTTAGTACAATGGTGCAATGTAAAAAACATTGAGAGTACATGGGTGCAATGTGTAGAAAATTTAGTATAAGGGTGTAATGTAAAAAACATTGAGAGTACAGGGGCCTAAGGTGGGTTTTTCCTAAATACTTTTTAAAGAAACTTCACGGAACGAATTTCACCATAGTAATAGCGCCGAAATCCATTAGCGATTATAGATTAATGGTGATTTGGTCTAATCTCAAAGCGCTATTCTAATTGAGAGTACAGGGGCCTTAAGGTGGGTTTTTCCTAAATACTTTTTAAAGAAACTTCACGGAACGAATTTCACCATAGTAATAGCGCGCGCCGAAATCCATTAGCGATTATAGATTAATGGTGATTTGGTCTAATCTCAAAGCGCTATTCTAATTAAAAAAAAATTAAATTAAATCAATAGTTATATTTCTATTACATAGTTATTTTCCTCATTTTTTTTAAAGCAAATGCGCCCAACAATCATTAAATCCTATTGATACATACAAATTTATGATTTTTATAAGGAAAAAAACATTGGTATAACTAATTAATTAGGATTAGCAAAAATATTTCAAGGAGCGTAGCTTGGTGGTGTAGGATTAAGGATATGACCTTCAGGTCCTGAGTTCGAATCCAGAGAATGCGTTTCTTATAAGAGTCTTGGATAACCGAAGGTTTTATCTGCTTCGCTTAATCTAGAAGAGATGATTTGACGGCGGAATTCTTACGATACCAAAAAAAAAATCACAAACAAAAAATCATTATAGTATTAAAACATTAGAAGCGATAACATGGAAAATTTTGAAGCTAAGTTGGTATATTGGACATTCGAATCAAATCAAAAAAATAATTAATAGTATTTATTTATTTTATAAGATTGGGCTCTGATAATAAATAAAAGGAGGGCTAAATAAGTCTATGTATGTAATAATAAATCATGAAAATTGGGTTAATTTTTCGAAATCCCAACGATTTTAATATTCTTTAAAATTTAAATATGCCACATGCATAATATATTTTTTAAAAAATAAAAAATTATAAGAGATTACAGACTAAACATGTTCCCATATTTTACACAATTTCAAAGCAGCCCCCTCTAAGTCTTCATTTAGTCTATCTATGATAAAAAGCCGACAACCTAATAATATTTAAAATAATAAAAAAAAATTATTTCAAATAAATGATGTTTATATTTAAAAAAAATAAAAATATCATATATTTATTAATTGGTAGTATCACGTCTCACATATAAAAAAATAATTATCAAATAAAAAATAATTATATTTTATACAATCATACATATCATATATTTATTAATTGGCATTGTTAGTACCAAGTCATTCATAACTGCTTTATATCAAAGAATTACTCACTTAACCAAAGAATTGATTATAAAAAGAGAAGAAATTAAAGAACCTCAATTTCTTAGTCTAATGAATAATAATCACTTGATTAAGTTCTCTTAGAATTAGCCCAAAATGCTCATTATGACTTAATTGACTAACACTCATAAAAGAAGTGTTCAATTAATATTTAATAATAATATATTATTTTTTTCGGAATCGTCGGAAATCCGCAGTCAAATCATCCCTTCCGAATTTAAGCAGAGTAGGTAAAATCTCCGGCTGTCTCAAACTCTTACAAGAAACACACACCCTGAATTCGAACCCATAATCTCAAGATGAGATCCTAAACCCTACATCATCAAACCACGTCTTTTGGGATTAATAATAATATTCCACCACATGCCTTTTGATTTTATTAATTTATTTGTGTTTTTTCAGTTTCATCAGCTAAAGAAATAAAACCGCCATTTAGCTTTAAAGTGTTTCTTTAATTAACTACCAAACTCATGAACAAAATAACCACCTTAATCTCCTCCTCATACACGTTCAAAAACTCCCCCCCATAATATTTGTCACCTTCTTTTTTCTTTTAATTAAGCTTCATTTATTATTCACATTCATCACTAATCTCTTTCATTTCTTTTCATTAATCCTTCAAAAAACAAAAAAAAAACTCTCATCATCTTTCCTCAATCTCTGTATCATCACTTTTTCTTCTACTTTTGTTTGTAATTTTATCCAATCTACACTTACTGTTAAAATTTTAAATTCTACAAGGGGTCACCAGTGACCTAATGTCACAGTTTTTGATCAATCTAGCAGTTGAAAAAGCACTTTTGGGGGTCACAGGTTAAGGTTACATGATGAGTGGAAGTGCTTTTCTTGTAGCTTTTGTGGGTTATTTGCTTTGCATTGTTCATGTGAGTTTGTCACAGGATGAAGGAGCTAATTACAAGAGAAAAAGACTTTATAACTTGGGATGATATGAAAGTGGATTGGCAAAGAACATGGCTTGATACCAGAAAGAGTATCACTAGGACAAGGCTTATAATTGTTGACAACAATGGTGGTGCCCATTCAAGTACTGTTCAAGGAGCAATTGATATGGTTCCTGAAAATAATTCTGAAAGAGTTAAAATCTACATTCTCCCAGGAATCTACAGGTTTGATTTTAATTTTACCATGGCCTGATTTTTTCTACATTTTTGGGTTGGTAGAAAATTAAGAGCCATAACATGTGTATTAGAGCAGTTACAAGGGAATTTATAACTGGCCAATTTCATCCTCAAAAGTCCTACTAGCAATAAAGCCGCGTAGATTTCCCACATTGTGAGTTCTGAGAGAATTTAATGTGTACGCAATCTCCCTCTTTTTTTTTTTTTTGCGAAAATATTGTTTCTTCAACTCAGACCTGTGTTCTCTAGATCACAATGGAGTGATCTTGCCATTAGTCACCAAGGGTCACATAAAAAATCCTGCTAGCAATAACATTATAAATTTTTTAAGTGATTTGATCAGCTTATGTTCTGTTTGAATTTATGCAGGGAAAAGGTGACTGTGCCAGAAAACAAACCTTATATCTCATTCATTGGGTACAAGGGACAAGCCTCGGAAACTATATTACTTGGCACAATAAGCATCTGATAAAGACAACAATGGGATTGAACTGGGAACTTCTAAATCAGCATCTGTTAGCATATTTTCTGATTTCTTCTGTGCTACTGGGATTACTTTTGAGGTAAATGTTTACATCAACATATATTGTTCATTTTAATTTATTTTTGGTTTAATTGATACATAATTTGATGGTGAATTGTGTCAGAATACAGTAGGTGCAGTTCCTGGAGGAATTGGAATGCAGGCGGTAGCATTAAGACTTGCCGGTGACAAAGCTATGTTGTATAAGGTTGCAGTTCTGGGAACTCAGGACACACTCTTGGATGAAAAAGGATCTCATTACTTTTACCAATGTCACATTCGAGGAAGTATAGACTTCATATTTGGCAGAGCAAGATCACTCTATCGGGTAATACTTCTTTTTTATCCCATCCTTTTGCGCCGAAAATTGGAAGCTTTGTTTATGATTTCTAATACTTGGGAAGTTTCAGGATTGTGTGCTTCAGTCAATTGCGGAAAAATCAGGAGCTATAGCAGCTCACCACAGAGATATTCCAGAGGACAGTTCCGGATTTTCTTTTGTAAATTGTGTCATCAATGGAACTGGGGAAGTTTATCTGGGAAGAGCCTGGGGAAATTATTCAAGGATAATATATTCATATTGTCACATTGAAGATATCATACATCCCGAAGGATGGAGTGACTGGAACAAGCCTTACAGAGACGAGTATAGTTTTACTGCAGAAGCTGGCAAATGAATTATCATTTCTTTTTCTGTGTTTTTTTTTCCTCAAAAGATTGAACAGAAATTTAAAACTTGTGTTTGCAGGACTGTGGTGTTTGGGGAATACCAATGCAGCGGAAAAGGAGCAGATAGAAGCGGCCGGGCGCCATGGTTGGAGACTTTGAGCCATGAGGAAGTACATCCATTTCTGAATGTGACATTCATTGATGGGAATGAATGGCTTAGACTATAAGCACTTCCTTTGCTTTAGCCCCTCAATTTGTTAAATTATTTTTACATCTTCCTTCTGTATCATATCCTCCCCAGTAATACAAGAAGAGTATGTTAGGGATTATGCACAGATCACATGGCCAAAGCAGGCAAATTTATGTAGTTTCTCTTATTTTCTTTCATTTCTTTTTCTTCTTGTTAGTAAACAATCAGCATGAGGGTACATGTTACCTTCACTTTGATTGTGTTTTGACAAAAATATGTGCATTTGCTGCATGAGATGTTACAAGAAAAAGAAGGATACAGAAACAAGAAAAAGTGATTCTTCCATTATAAGAATATAAACTTGATGTTACAAGGTACAAGCAAGATGCACTTTTGTCAAGGCACTGATTCATTAGACTCATTTTGGGGAGCTTCTTATCAAAGAAAAATAAATCACCCCCCATGCCCCAATTCAATACACAATCAGCTAAAAATAGAATTCCTAAAAATCTAGCCTCATTACTACTGTACTGTACACAACTACCAAGGCCAAGAAATCAAAATAAAAACATAATGACTTTTCCATTTTTGCCAGAGCCACTATTTACAAACACCAAACTGAATCCCCCCATCGAATTAGACAACACTACTACCACATTAATCATTATGAACTAGCCCATTTCAAACTTATGTAAAAGTTTCATGCGGTTACTTCCATGGACTACTTCTGTAGTTCTACAATCATGTCCAGAAGTTTTAATGACTTCTGCATCTACCTCACCTCCATTTTCATCGTCATTTTCGTGTCCATCATTACTTTGTGCATCTTGTACTTCATCACCCCTGGCATCCTCATGATCACCACTTTGCTCACAAACTTGTTCTAATGATGGAGGCTTCTTCTCATTGACACAGCCCATGTATTCTGGAAAAGCATCAGAACAGGCTAGAGCAGCTACATTTGGATCTCCCTCTTCGACAGTATCTAGCTTTGTAGTAATAGGAACTTCAGTACAGGCATCTAACAAATCAGACTTGACATCCTTGGCAATAGTTGGGGACAAGGAAATTTTATTTTCTAGACTAAAGGTTTCAGAAATGACAGAGAGTACGTCAAGTTTTGCCTCAATATCAACCCACTGATCCCCCACCCAATCTCTGGAAATTCTTAGATCCTTTTTGTGTAAATTCAAGAATAGGCTTTCCCCTAATACCAACAAGACAATTGTGTTAGCAAAACGGAATGAGTGGAAAATAAAAATAAAACTGAAAATGAATAATTGCAAGAAAATGGACAAAATATTTCATGGTAGACTTTTAAGATAGGCATATAAGTAATGTAACCATACCGGGAAGATAAACTTGCAGATTGTCAGTGCTAGAATTGTCAACTCCAGTTACAACCCCTTCCCACCAGCCATCACTCCACCATGCATCAATTGCTGTCCCGATATCAAAGGAGAGATCTTCTTGATCGTCAGGAGGGGCTGGTCGGATAGTTGGGCGTCCAGAGCACCTCATGCCAAGTTTATCAGGCTTAGCCACTTTGTAGACCGGAATCCATTCCTACACAATAGAGAAATCAATTGTATTTTAGAAAATATTATGAATTAAAAGGAGTAATAAAAGATACCAAGGCACATAGGAATACGCATATTCATGTTAGAACTTAGAGCTAACTTTGTCACATTGCAACCTTTAGTCACCGAACATAACAACTTTTCCACTAAAGATATATTTCAAACTAACATTTAAGAAATAAATATGTTTTTTTTTTTTAAATTGACCTATTTTTCTAGATAAGGCTTCAAGCTAACATTTGCAAAATTTGATCATGGGTTCGATTTCGCCATGTCAAGACTCAAATGATGGATTGGAATCATATATTTTGCATGATAAAAATTCAATATATATCGACAACCACCTAGTTTCCATAAAATATTCCACTCAGACTGTAGACTTTTTGAAATGCCAAAGCATACCTCAAGATTGCCATATCCATCTTCATCCTGCACATCATCATATCGGACTTTCATCTGTTTCCGAGATACCTGCAGGACTATACACCTGAACCAGCATCCTCGGATTCCACTATCCTGGCACAGCAACTCTATCCTTGCATCAACTTTATACACCGAACTATACCACGGCTGGCAATCAACATGCTTGAGGGAAAGCAAGCTTGTGCCTGATGAACCATATTTCAGCTTCTTGTAAGAAGGTTTGTAAGTCATCAGCTGCAAACCTCTACCAGTTCCACCTCCTGAATTATCTGTCTGAAACCTTTGACTCCCTTTACCACGTCTGGTTCTCTTGGTTCCCAGCATTACATTCTCAGCTGCTGTCAGTTCATCTGTGTCCCCATTTAACCTATGGCCAAAAGTGTAGCTCTCTTGTAAGGTACTTGAAGTTGAATTCAAGAGAGAGAGAATTGGTTGATCATAATAGCCATGCAATTTACTCAAATCAAAGGGCTTCAATCTGTTGCTTCTAAATTGCCTAGTGCACAAATGTACCCTGGCTAACAAAGCATTTGGAAATGCAGCCAAGCATTTCTCAAAATGCTCACGAGTCAAAACAGAGGCAGGACCGTCTACACACTCTGCACTAATAACCTGTGAATGAGGTGTGATGAGAACTTCTTTCGGATGAGGATTACGAAGAGAGACAACACCCTTCACTTCCTGATTGTGGTGAAACCACCTAACTTTGACCTTTTTCTGTCCCCTCTTATCTTCATACATATCTTCCAAATAAGCAACATAGTGATTCTCTCCCTTAGACATGATAAATACAAACGACTGGATCTGAATATCAGAAGTAGAAAGAACGTCAGGGTAATAAACAGTCGATATGTAACATTAGATTGCAACTTTGTAACGGCTATTGTTAAAAGGGGTGATAGAATTACACCACTAGGTAAACAAGCCAATTTCTAATGATAAATAATTAATGGAAATCTTTGAATTGAAACCCCTTAGGTTCATGTGCAATGCATCAATCATGACAATTGACAATCATCTCACATCTTCAGATACCAAGTCAATTTACAAAAACTGAAACCTTTTGATTTCTATATACAAGGGAATGATTTGAAGAAAGGAGAACAGTGCATTTCACTTTTTATATATAAAGTTTCAAATAACCTTTCCTTCAATTTTAATTCAGTAACAGACACTTACCGCTATTGTAGTCCCATTTCTGCAAAATGCAGCGTAATGTTTGAGCTGTTTGCCACATGTCCATGCAACACCTGACCATGCAATCTCTGAAGTCTGTCCATTTATATTCCTAAAAAGAGGACCCTGCTAAGGAGGCTTCAGCTAAAAATTCAAATTATTAATTATCATTCACAAACACTCGACAACCAGCAAAGAGACATACCATTTCATCTGGTACTTGGACCTTCCGAGCACCGACTCCAATCATAGGACATCCAGGAGATCCTAAAGCTTGTGTGGAATCCTGTTTAGGTGATTCTGCATAACGAAGGTAAACAAAGCATAAGATTCTAATTAAAGATTGAAGCTATAATCACAATAACAAAGTATTATGTTTATTTCTAGACGGTCAAACTCCTACATCCCCATGAAGAAAATTATTTGATAATATGATGAATCATAAGGGAATCCTAATACAGAGGAGCAACAGAGATGCCAGGTTTGAAGGTGATTCTGCCGAATTCAAAATGCACTGAAGCTCTTTTCAGTAAGTCTTTGACAACTAAAACAAAAAAATCAACATGAAAATGAGAAGAGTATTGGGCATATATCTTTGTCCTTTACATATTACTCATAATTCAGAGGCAATCATCGAATTCTTTAGCAATTAAAGACAACGTACAATGGGAAAAAATATACAGGAATTCAACAATCCGACAGAAGGGCTAATACATACTGGACCAATCTCCATGCAGGTGCTGCTTGGATAGCATAGATGTTAACCAATCAACAACTTCTCTCCGCGACCTCCACTTATAACCAGCATGAATGGAATTTTCAGCACCATAAACTCGCACAAACTCCTCAGCAACAACATAGAACATGTGCCTAACACTTCTCTCAGTGCCCACAACAGCCAATATGGATTCCCCAGCTGAATCCTTCAAAAAGTAGTGAACCACACGATTGCCACGCTCCTGTGAAACAAATTCCTCTTTCCACTCCACAAAATAATGTTCATTTCCCGACATTTCGACAGAAATCACCAAAAGGGGCCTAACAGAGCACCTTAAATCTACTTAGAAGTCTAATTACACAGCTCAAGATATTCAAGACCAGAATCTACAAAAGCCATATACTTAAAATACCTAAATACAATTAGAAACCCTAATTACACCCCCAAATTAGCTACATATGTTCTAAGCAATCAAACCCAACACGCATATTTAGCTCCAAAATCAACACTCAGTCAACAATGAAGAAAAACTTCACCATATAATCAAATAAAAAAGAGAACAGATTTAACCCTAGCCATTGATAAACCTTAAAACCACCATGAATTATGAAGTCAAACTTACAGAAGCCTAACAAACAAAACCTGGGAGCTTGAAAAAACTGACCAGAAAGCAGAAAAGTCTAGGGGTTTGAAGATCTGAAAGCAGATCAGAAACCAAGTCAAGGAAACTCTATTCCAGTCTCGAAAGCCTTGAGAAGCACCAACATATGGCTTTCACTAAGTTAACAAAGAGAATCATGAAGAAAATCAAATGGGCATCTAAGTTTTAACCCAAAAACACAAACTTGATATGAAAAAATGAATCTTTACAAGCATTTTTGACAGAACTAGACTTGGTGATGATGGGCTTGAAAGGGTTTAAGAGAGTGGTAAAGGCAAAAACTGTTGTCTGTATTCTGAAGTGAAACATGAAAATGAAGAAAGGGCTGAGGAAAATGAGTTGTGAAGGGATGAAAGAGATGAAAAATGTGCCATTTTTGGATGGAGAGATATTTGGTGAAGTGCAGAGGTTTGGCAAGGAAATGATGAATAAGAGAGAGAAGTTGAGAAAAGGAAAGAGAGAATTTGATGGTTTTACAAATATAATTAATAATACTGGGCCTACTTACTAGTAAACTGCTTGGGTTGAGCCCATTTTATCATTGGGCTTAGGGTTTTGGGTCCATTGGGTTCTCATTGACCTTTTCTTTTTAGAAATGGTAAAATAAACTTAATTACATAACTATAACCCTTTGTTGTTGTGGCTCATGTCATTTGACTTAATTGTATTGTTTTAGAATCGGATCGGTGATCGAATTTATGATCTAAAAATTTAATAGGTCATTAGTTTGATCGGTTGAATCATTTCCAAAAATTGATAAAATCGATTGACGTAATAAGTAGTTTTATTTAATTAAAAATTATAGAAAAAAAATAAATTTTAGTTTTTTGGTTTTAAAATTAAAAAAATTGAACATGTCTAGTCAGATTCACGGGTTTGATCGATTTTCTTGAAGATCGATATTTACCCATTAACTGGACCGGACTCACACCGATGCCCGATTTAACCGGTTCAACTAGCCAATCCGGTTCAATTTTTTAAAAAAAAGTCCAAAGAATTGAGGAGATCTGAAGCTTTCTCAATAACTTTGATTATTATTATTTTCTTCTTTCTCCCCCACGTGTATTTTTCTCTCATTTGCCATTTGCCTGGGGAGCTATTTTCTCAAAGCTTATTTATTGGGTTATTATCATTTAAACAGGTAACAAATGTATATAAAAGAATTGAGTTATTATCATTTAAACAGGTAACAAACAGGTATAAATTTATTGGGTTATTATCAAGTTAGTGCAGTTTTAGATCGGGATCAGTGCAGAGAATTATGTTCAGCCCATGCAGTCTCGGGCAGGTCATATAGATTCAAATCATATCACATTTTAGGTCATGTCAATCTCAGGTCATGTTAGCCAGTTAGTTTCCATGAGTCAATTTTCAGTTAATGCAGCTCAGTGTAGAATCATGCACGTTTCTCATGCATGTCAGGATAGCTCAAGTCATGTTAACAAGATGTGTAGTTCATGTCAGCCCTAGGTCAGGTTCATGATATCAGTGCAGGTTGCCATGTTCAATTTCAACTTTAGCTCACGTATCGGTCTTCAACCATATTATAGTTCAGTTGTCACGCCATAATCATAATTTCAGTCATGTTCTTGATTCTCAACTCATTTTTTAGGTTTTGTATTTCAGCTTTCAATCTCTTATTCATGTTCTTGCTTTAGTTATTCATGATTCTTTTCAGCTTATCTCTTGGCTCTTCGACATTCACTGATTGAGTTTTTTTAAAAGACTCGACTCACCCCACTCTCCAGTTGTTTAAGATTACATGATCATGCATGCGGAGGATAAGCTTTTGAGAAGACGAGACCCAACGACAATCATTACACACAACGATCGTCAAGTCAGAGTTGAGCCCAATAGTTAGTGTTGATTCAAGCTGTGGGGTCGAATTATATGAATATATTTTAGTTGTGTATGTATAAGTATATATTTCTCATAATTAAGTTATGTTTGTACTTGTTCGATTTCAAGTCATGTATGCAAGTTATACAGATATGTTCAGTATGTTTACAGTAGTTTCATTATCTTCGAATACATGACAACCATATATGCATGTAAATAAATAAGTTAGTCAGCATATGTTCAATTGGCGCATGTCATGGGTTCAGGGTGATGGCTAAGCTGTCTACAACCCCGATCGGGTTGGGCTACTATCCTTTCACTCTAATCTCTTTTATCTCCTTTTAAGGATTGAGATTTAACCAAGAAAAATCCAATGGCCATTATCTTGACAACACATTAATGAATTTGATGAGTGACTTTTGTGTTGTCAAGATAATGACCATTGAATTTATCTTAACTAAATCTTAACCCTTAAAAGGAGATAAAGGAGATAGAGTGAAATGATGATAGCCATTCCCCGATCGATCACATGCCCGTATTTCCGAAATGTGAAATCTTCGACATGCATCTTTACGTAATACAATTGAACGGGCATTTGGAATACATGAGCCTAAATATGGTGTAGAAACTCAAAAGGAAATTATTCTTACATGTTATTTAATGAGGTATATCAAGAGGAGAGCATAGTTGCAGAAGTTGATGAAGAACTTCGTAATCAATTTGATACACAAGAGGAGTGTCAAATTAACATATTAATGGAATGAAGTTTGTTAATTCATTGTGTTTTGTTTATATTTTTGAACATATTAATGGAATGAAGTTTGTTAAATTTATTGTGTTTTGTTTATATTTTTAAAAATATATCATTTTTATGTAGTTATCAAGAAGGACACTGAATGAAAATACTATGGATGGAAATGTCACATGTACGTGGACATATTCTATGAGCGATGTAAACGCACTTTCTGAATTCGAACTCAAAATCTCAATATCAAATCTTGAGTCTTATATCATCAAGTCACGCCCTTTAGAGACGTTGATGCATCAAGACATAATAAGGAATAGAGTTTGTGGAAGTTTTACTACACATGCTGTTTCTAATATTGTAAGTGAGTTGAAGAAAAAAAATTACAGATAAGCCAATAGATAAGGAAAACTTTCAAAACCGTTTGCAAAACATAAAAAGAAAATTTAATCGATGCTATGATACTTTCAAGAATGGAATTAGTGGTTTTGCTTGGAATCCAATTAAGAAAATGTGGAATGTTGAACCTGAAGTATGGCAAAAGTGTTAGAATATTTTAATTTATAGGCTTATATTAATTGTGATACATGTTTTAATATAAAGCGCTAAGATAATTGGTTTTGTAATAGAAACTGTGAAGCCCAATTGTTTGATCTAATAAAGTGGGCCGCAACTCTATATTATTTGATGTGTGGATATTAGAGCGGGCTCTGATTTGTTATGGGCTTTTGATGAGTGAGCTCATTACACTCTATAAATTAGTGAGCTTAGGTCTCACTCTCACTCCCCTACATAGCTTACTTTATAAGCTGCCTTAATTGATTAATCTCTTCTCTCTGTTATTTATGAAAATGACTTATGAATTATTAATGCATTATTAAGATAATGAAGTGATGTGAAGCTTATTTGATAAGCTTCACACCTCATCACTTCCATCACATTTGTTGTTATAAAGGATGCATATGTGTGAGCACATGTTCTGTGGGTGTGTGAGATTGCCGTGAGCAATCATAAAGAAAATAAATTAAGGGAGAGAGAGAAATTTAAAGCTTGAATAATATTAAGGCATAAGGAAAGCTTAATCAGGGCGAGTAAGTTTCTCACCATCAAGAAGTGGGAAGCAGAGGGTGATCTCCCCAGTGCAACAAATCAACAGATCTATCAGAATTTCCGCTGCCGATATGGATTCTAAATCAGGTACGCTCCCTGAATCATCCGATTAATTCATTTAATTGTATTCTAAGCTCTTGTGTTAAAGATATTGTTGCAAATAAATCCTTACAAAAAGATTATAGAGGTTGGTTTTTTTTTTTTTTTTTTTTTTTTAAATGTTAAAAATTTTGCCGCTAAATTATATCTTCTGGATTTAAGTGGAGCAGGTAAAATCTCTGATTGTCTTAGACTCTTACAAAAAATGAATTTCCGAGTCCTACACCACCAAGCCAAAGCTTAAAATAGTATATTTTTATCTTAATATTTTTTTTTCTTATTTACCCTATTCTGTTAGTTTTGTAAAATGTCACTAATTTTTGTATTCTTTGCATTTGATATACGGGTCAAACCAGAAGCTGCAAAATATATCTAGTAGTTCTACTTCGGCAATTACAATAATAAAACTTATTATTGGCTATTTACGATAATAATTTCAGGAAATACTTTCATCCCGAACCTAATTTGAGAATATATTTTATCAAATGGATAGCTTAAAAAAAGACTATGATTTGCGGAAGTTGCATTAGTTTTTATGTTGTTAATTGTCAAGTGACATGCTACTCATTTCCTCATACATTTTTTTAGTTAAATTAATTTTATTTTATTTTTTCTTCTTAATGTGAAATTCATTGTATTTATAATTTTCATAAACTTTAAAAAGTATAAAATTTTGAAGAATTACGAATTTCAGTAAAATGTTATTTTTTATTATGAAATAATTTTCTTAACAAAATTAATCAATTTAGACATCTAATGTAGTTAGTTAATTTTGTATTTTTATATTCCAATTAAATACAACAATATTATTAAATCATCATTTTATTATATTATGCTCCCAAATATAAAAAGATAAATTATTTTACTCTACCTCCTACTACTTTACGTTAATTTAATAAATCTCGTAACATCTAATCCGAACAAAGTATAAACAGTCACTCTATTTAATAGTAAATAATTGTTCTCAAGGAAAAAAGTTTTCTTTTCCGGGAAATTAGCAAGGGAAAGTGGGTCGATAGAAAATTTCAACTGGGTTATATAATATTTATATTTTTGAGGGGAAAATAAAAAGGAAGAATCAAATCTGCGTATTGGGTTGCTGTTACAGGCTACAAAGATGGCGGGAATCGCAATAATATTAGATCTATGGAGGAAAAATCCAAGCTTTTATTCATCACGTACTCTTCACTCTTCTGGGTTCCTCTCTGCCACCGCCTCCGCCGCCGCAGCTGCCCCTTTTGCTTCTCGGTTCTTGTTTGGGTACTCCTCTCTCAATTGCTCGCGTTATATTTATTATTAATTTACATGTTTTAGTATGTGTATTTTGCTTGAGTCTTTTTTTTTTTTTTTTTTTTGTCTCTTTGCTTTTATTTGTTACTTCAATCGCTTGTTATTAAGTATTTCTTTTGAAATGTCAACATGGACATGGCTATTGAAATTCATTGCTTGTGTTTTGCCATTGATGGAATGCTTATGTTATAGCATAGCATTGGCATTAGGAATTTGTTGTTTATTTATACATTTTGGTAAGTTTATATTCCAACAGTTCGTTCATTTTCTTGATTGGGAAATATGTTGCAGTTTCTAAAGAAGCAGAATCTTTGGATTCTAATAGTTATATGTTTATCTAGCTCAAATTATAATGTTCGTATATTGTCTTGACTGTTCCTAATCACGCTACAGTTCGTTGAAGATTCCAGTTGCTTACTGTGATGCTGGTGCAGCGGTAGCTGAGGATTACTTTCCTAATTTGGGGAAAGTACCTGGAAGCATTTTTCAGCATGATGCTATTAAATATACTACCAAAGAGTACAACATCGAATTAAGACCTCTTTTTTCAGCTTTTGAGTTGAGGGCACTTGCTATGACCTCCTTGAGGTCATTTCTGATGTTCTATTTGCCTCTTCTGGAGCCTAATATGAGTGCGGAAGAGGATGATGACGATTTCCTGCAGGACTCTCAAGAACAACGTCGTTTAGATCTGGTCGTTCCCTTTAAAAGATCAGTGAAGCAGATTGTTCGTGAGGTAAACTCTCTCAATCCTCATCATTCTCAATTTGACGATAGCTTGCATTCTAGCCCATTTGCATTTATGCACAAATTCCTCCCAATAAGTCTGTTGAATCTTATCCATAAACAATATTCTTTAGAATTACAGATTACAATTTTAGTTCTATAGTTGTTGATAATGTTGCTAATTTGTCCTAAGATAGTTAAGTAAATTATTTTCTCTTTGCCAACTCAGACAACTGTTGTTACTACCAGACGTATTCTGGAAAGACTTGCCGTCCATTATGTTTCACAGCGGATGGCATGGAAACTTCTCAAAGGTACACTCCATCCATTATGTTATATACATTTTAGTTTTAATTCAACTGCCTTTAAGTGACTGACAGCAGATAGCAATGTGTATCAATACTAGAATAAATTGTTACAATTATATATTTATTGTGTAAAACTGATGGTGATTAATTTTTGAATTACTTATCACACAACTGATGGACTATATCGATGTGTGCAGATGTTCCCAAATCTGCAACGCGGAAGGCTCAAAGAGGAATGCCTAGTACGGTTTACTTCATCAGAGTTGGCAGAACTACTTTCAGAGGTCAAAACCTTTACATATATTTCCTCTTTGTCGACTGTATTTGGTTGTTCGAACTTTTAGATCATCATTATATGCCAAAGCAGGGCACTTTCTAGGAGTTGCAGCATCATGGATTGTCCAAATTGGCATTGAGATTTACCGATACTTTTCTCGCATTATGAACTCCAAGGAAGAAGAGAGTGATAAGGTCGATAAAGTAAAAGCAGCTAAACTTCTTGGAAAGAAGGTTTCTTGTGTTACAATCAGGTGTGGTGCGTCGCTTGTTTTTGCATCCGTTGGAGCTGGGATTGGTGCCACCCTCGTTCGCCCTTCAGTTGGTCAATGGATCGGTAAGCATATCGCCAGCATTTAATTTATCAAGCTGTCTTTTCTGGGAAATTAAACCAAATGTCTTGGCACTAACCTGTGTATTCTTCTGCAGGCTGTGCTGTTGGTGATCTGGCTGGGCCGATTATTGTATCATTTTGCCTGGACAAAGCTCTTCACCTGGAACTTTAAATCACTAGAGATGAATTGAAGAATATATATTTTTTCCTCGCATGTATTTTGAGTACATTTTCTCTGACATAATCACTAGACATTGGTGTTTAGTTTAAGCAGATAGTGAAACAGAAGTAGAAGTTGCTTCTAGGCCATTCATCAAAATCTTTAGTGCTTTAAAGTTCCAGATGAAGAGCTTTGTCCACGGTTTTAATTGTTCATTAAAAGCTGAGACTCAGCTATTATTTTTATTTTCATTTTTTCCACTCTTATTTTAATTGGTGTTTTGTTTTGATGATATGGTGCCATATTAATAATGGGAAACCAAGACTACCAAAATTAAAATTTACAAAAATTTATTAGTACTCAGAAAAACCCAACACCAAAATTTTGATTTACTCGACGAGTAAGATGATGAAAAAGGACAATACATGATGTGAAGAGCCGAAAGAATGTATGAAAAGGAATTCCATTCATCCACAGTCGATTCAGTTCCGCAAAAATGGCACAGACTCGAAAGGAAAATACCTCCTGGAATTCTAGACGGCCGTTGATGATTTTCTGTTTCTCCTCCAAAAAAATTATTTCAATTCCGTGACTACCTGCTCATTTTTTGTTTACATGGGTGCTCAACGTCTCCAAAAGCTTTTATGCTGCCTTTGTTCTTGCATTCGCCTGCATCATTGTTCGACAACATTAATATCTCATTCATATAAACATTTTCCTGGATCTACATCATTTGTCTTATTACTTCCTAATCCTCCCCATGATGAATTTGAGAAGGGAAAAGAACATACACCCCCCTCAACTATGCATCCCCAATATTTCAAAAATATCTAATTAGACCCCTTCCAATCATAATTTTTGTTAGTTTGGATCCATCTTTGACACCATCGTACTCCAAAATTTTAGATAGTGTGTTCCGGAAACCAACCATCAATGTTGGTGCACATACCCATGACAATTGCTAAAAGAAATTTAAGCACAGGTGTTTTGGTTGGGTATTTCAGAAACATTGGGTAACTTTATGAATTTTTCAAAATGCAGAGGTTTTAAATGTCCTTGCTCCCATTTGAAAATGAATACCGATGGGAAGAAAAGTGAGATTCAACCACCCATAAAATATTGTATGCACTTTACCTTTGATAGTCTTTAGAGCGCTCGAGAAACTCTTTTGCAATATCTTTTCTCTCGTAAGATGCTAGTACTGCTCTGATATCAGATGGACTGTTGAGAGCAACGTCTGAAAACCAGGGATTCCACATGCAATTCAGTTAAGGCAATAAAAAAACTAGGTGAAACATAACCACTGTTGAAAACATGCCAAGCAATTTGCGGGGTATAGGATGCTTACATTCAAGGAATGGAATAAGATCCACCAGCACTGTATCATCAGACTCAAGTTTATATGGCTTTATTGGGACACAGTTTTCTGGCTGAAGACTTGACTCAGATGCATGACCACTCACATACAAAATCTTAGCAGGGTCTCTATTCAACTTAGAAAGATCCTGCCAACCAGAACGTATTAACAGAACTGTCCGTTTCACAGAAGTAGCAGGTAGAATGGCATTGAGAACCATTGCACCAAAAACCATAGGTGTACATAGATTTTGAATATGCCGAAGAAACTTGAACCACACAACAGCAGCAGCAGTACATCATAAAGTGGAATGATAAGATGAGAGTAATTGATTGTATACCCTATAATGCTTGCCATCCTGATACTTGGTAGCGCCCCTTGATAGTCTGTACCGTATACAATGGTTCTTATCCAACCGCTCACAAACAGGATCAACATACTGCACAAGAAAAAGAGAGAAAGAGAATGACAAAACCAATCATTTACAGGGGTAATCATAAAGGAATAACAATAAAATTACCATATTAAGCTGGTCAGAGTACACAACAATTTCGTAGAACTTTGCCATATGCTCCAAGAAAGCATCAACTCCAGGTCGTTTGAATGTGCGCCAGCCTCTGTCACGCTTTAAACACCAAAAAGGAAAACATCACGGCCACAAATCACTTACAATCCTTCATCCACATCAAACATGAGTAAATCAGAGTCTATTTATGCAACACGACCAGGGAGATGCTAGAATTCAATTTGAATTTCAGTTAATGATAAAATCAAATGAGAAAAATTAGAATCAGTTTAGTTCATGAAACTAATTAAGTTGCTTCAGGTACTCGAGTTACTGAACTAACCTATAAAGAATTTTGACAAACCTATCTAAAATTTAAAAGTCAATTTGGAAGGTGCAAGCCAGTGCATTTACCATTTGGTATGTATAGATGAATATAAAATAACTCATGTAAGATCATATGATCATGCCAATTAATATTACGTATTCAGTCTCTGATGTGAAATTCTAAAGAAAGTGAACAACACAACATTTTTTCAAATCTAATACTTACCTTCCAATCAGAGTAAAGCAATGTCTCATTCAGATCTAGAACAAGTGTGAAAACATGTTGCTCTGCAGGATGCAAATCTGGAAGAAGCTTTTCAGAGGTTGGTTCAGTAAACCCCTATAATTAAGCAAGAAATTTCAATCAAAATAATGACCATAAAAAACAAACAAAACAGCAGAAAAGATAGACAAATAAGATGATAACAGACAAAATACACTCACTCTAACTTGTTCTTCAATGACCCTCCTCAGATCCAAGTAAACTTCTACTGCTTTGGCAGGAACTGAAATGTCAAAAGACAAACATCAATAACAATACACTAGATGGTTTCTGATCTCTAAAATTTAAGCGCATATGCAAACATGACAATTAATAAGGTCTACTGCAATCGCAGACACCGTTGACAAGCCCATATCAGCGCCGTCCAATAATTGTTCAAACTATAAAATATTTGGAACATTAATGACTTCCCCAAAATAAAATGCTAATAATTACCCCAATGAAAATAGAAGGCATATAATTCCTTCAAAAAAATAGCAGCATCCCACAATAAACAAAATCACCACAACTATAGACCGAAGCTTAGATTAAAAAAAAAATAATGGATTTTTTTTGTCGAGAATAACATTGAGGAAAACTACCTGTCATTGCAGCTGAGTAGAGCAAAGCCTGATATTTCTGCACAAGGTATTGAAATTAGAATGTTCATTTGACAACTCACTTTAAAAATATGAACAAACAATCCTCTCAGTCGCACTTACCTCAGCAGCAGATGTGTCATCCCTGGCAGTATAATTCACTGATTCTCGCAGTGACCTTGTCTTCTTCTCTATTTCATCACTGTTGTATGCTACATATAAACATGAAAGATAAAACATATTACATTTCTCTTATTGAATAATAAATTGAAAAGAGTCATGCATAATTAAATTAAACCTGATAACTGTGTAGCCCTTAGATAAGTTACATGTAAGCTACTATCTACTTAGCATTGAAAAAGTAGCAACAAAAACACTTTCAGAAATGCTCAATTATCAGCAGAAGTCCACAAATCAGAAAAAAGTAATAAAATGTGTGTCTATTCAGTTATCAAGCTTAGCATTTGTGTATTAATCCATGCAAATTTTGATACAATTCCACTAAATGAATCTAAATACACATTGTTATGTACATTACTCAATGTAGATTTCTGGCTTACATGAACAAAAATGAAAGTAAAAACAACAATTTCTTTTCGAATGACCAAATTGCTACCAAAAGAACCCGAATAAATAAACATTCCAAAATGAATTCCTTTTGTCCCTTTATTTAGGCCAAAATTTTGCCACCAATACCATTAAAAAACACAAACTAACAAAAACCGCCACAATATAGAAACAAAGTATAAACCCAGATTCTGATATCAATTTCGCAAAAGTCCTGAAAAGTCCATGGATTCAAATGAGCATTGGTCAAAAAAGTGAACTTTCAACCCTAGTTCTATGAAAAAGCAAAACATTTTTTTTTCTCCCGAAATCAAATAAAACACTTCCAAAAGCACCAATCCAAAAATAACACAAATTTAAGTCCAATCAAACAAAACTTGCTTCCAGAAACACCTCCAATAAAAAAAGGAAATTTTACTCTACCGTAAGTAACATAACCAGCGCCGGCAGTAACGCCAGTCAAAGTGGCAACAATTCCATACTTGAGAAACCTCCTAGGCGAGTTGCGCACTTCATTTTGTGCGACCGCCTCCTCCGCTGCCGCAATCTCCGGCGCCGCCGAGAGGTCGCCAACGATCGATTGGGAAGCTATGATAGGCTCCTTCGGAGCACCTGAAACGGCGCCGGAGCTGAAAAATCTTCTACAATAAGTACAATTTCTGTAATTCCATTTCGATAAAATTGGAAATTTTCGAGATCGGACAACATTCGATGCCATGTTTTTATTTTCTGAATACAAAAAATTTTGCCTTTTGTTTTTTAATTTTTTTTTTTTTTTTTGGGTTTAGGGTTTTAGTAGGGTTTTACTGGCCGTTTAGTTTTACGATCGATTTGATAATTGAAAGCCAATGGCAATGGAATCAAATTTGAAAGGGGGGTGATTGGGAGTCGGTTTTAGGAAATATCTAGTTGGTATTTGTTTGCCGACTTTCCAATCACCCCCTTAAGGATGCTTGTCTAAGTTGTCTGTCGGCTTTTAAATTTTTTCTAACGACCTTGATTAGGGGTGCATCGGTCGGTTCGGTCAGTTAATTCTTGATTTTTTAACCGTAACCGAAATTTTCGGTTAAATAAAAGTGTGACCGATTTAACCAATTTATGACACATAACCATTAACCAATTAACCATTATATTTCGGTCGGTTATGGTTAATTTGGTTATTAACCAATCCAATAAATTAAAATTTAATATTTTTTATAATTTTTAATTAGTAAAATTATATATGATGTAGGTCGGTTCTACCGATTTTTTCGGAACATTTCAACCGGTCGAAGCACTGACGCATTAAATTTTTTTGGATCACTAATTCGATCACATATCTAATTCTAAAAATACCGATTCTAACTAACATTTGATTAAATATATTTATATTTAATTACATGCGAGAGAAATGTTTTTTAAACCCTCGATGATTGTCATGGCCTCAGATTTCTTTCCAAACCTGCCATGTTAGAAATTTTAAGGGTAACGAATCCACCACGATGCAAAATCTACACATTTGAAATTTTATGTATTTTTACCTTTAAATTCTTGAGAGAAACTAAAAAGAGTCAAAATCAAACTGTTAATGCAGCTTGTCATTTGAATTTTATCAATTTTATTTTCGGGTAGTATTATCAAATCAATATAAGTACATCCAATTTAAAGTTTACATGCAGACTATCTTAACTCTAAAAAATTAAAGGATTCACACGCGCTAATATATATATATTATATATAATAATATATATATATATATATATATATATATATTATATATATATTATATATATATATAGTTTAATTTCGGTTAATCGGTCGGTTCGGTTATACGAATCTCATAACCATAACCGAACCGAATAACCGAAAAAGTTAAAAATTTTAACCGCAATAACCGATTTAACCGAACCGTAATAAACAAAAATGGATCGGAACGGTTCGGTTAATCAGTTAAAACCGATTAATGCACACCCCTAACCTGGACCAACTTCAGGAATATTGGGCTTTGAGACAGCCCATTTATTTATTCAAGGCTTTTGTATAGGCCCACTATAAGTGCTTTTAAAAACGATAATAAATGATAAATGGTGGTTGGTCACTAGTAAGCTCGAAAATTTATCGAACACAAATAGGGATGGTAGTTTGGATAGATATTTTGGATATCCGTACAATAAAATATCTGATATTCGAATAGTGAATATGTTGAAAATATGAAATTAGGTATCCTCAATCGAAATTGGACTATTGCATATATATTAATATTGGTCCTATCAAATATTCGCTATCCGTTCAATAGTTAAAGATGAGATTGTATAATTTTCTTGTATTGAAATGATTTTCAAAATTGTGTTGAATTACTGGTGTCGTGTTAATTATAACTTTATATGTGATCATTATATTAAAATTGATCTTTATAATTGTGATGTATAAATTTATACGGAATTGTTGAATATGTATTAAATGAATTAATTATATCATATTCATTAGTAGATTTTAAATTTTTCTGATTTTGCAGATTCTTTGAAAGATATAAATATCCATATTGATGGAAAAATACGGATACAAATACTGACCTTGATAATTTTAGCGGATGTGGATACGCTGCAAATATGATATTACGATTGCGGATGTGGATGTGGATATCCCAAAAATTGAGGATATCTTATTTGTTGTTGTCCCTAAACACAAGCAAGATCTACACCATTATCTAAATTCATAAACCAAACATAAGTCATAAAAACAGTCATCCCCGCTCAATTCGAAAATTTATAAAATGTGTATTATATGTAATGAAAAATCTTATTTATTAATGAGATAATTTTAAGAGTATCTATCATTTTTTATATAAAAATTAAATTTCACTCTTCTTAATTAATATTTTGACTAAACCACTATATTAGATAAATTTATGTTTGTTGTTCCTCAATGCATTTAAGAAATTGCAGATTATAATATGCACTCCATATGCTTCACTATTTTTCTCTCTCTCTTTCACTTTCTCTTTCTCTTTCTCTTTTTTTTTTTTTGGGGGGTTGTGGTCCATTGACAATTAAGTGATATTTTTTTTGTTTTTCAATTCGTGCCATTCATTTAGAAGTGGCACCGCCCCAAGGGGTG
>SKCR01006158.1:0-25210 GCA_019454045.1 Zanthoxylum bungeanum | reverse complement strand
TAAATCAATATCGTCTCAAGTTCTTATAAGGATTCTTCTTAGGACTTGAACCTGAGAACTTAAAAGATAAGATTTCAAAGCTCAAACCGTTTGGTTGCGTCATTTCGGGACACCAAAAAATCTTCATAATTGGTTAGGTTACTAAGTTCACACTGCCATTCCTATTTTAGAAAGTTCAAATTGGACTTTTACTATATTTTCTATTTTAAGTAATCTATGACATCATAAATATGCTATTATATATTTTGAAATAAATAGAGTATTTTGATTTTTTTGATTTTTTTTTTTTATATGTGAAAATTTTGATGTTTGGCCTAATAACTAAGAAATTTAGTCCTATGCCTAAAAGGCAAGACTGTAAAGTACTCATTTAGACTATCATACTATGTCAGACTAATCTAATTTCCACCTTAATTAGAGTCTTTGAGAATCGTTTATTTATTTATATATATTTTATTTTTAAAAAATAAGAGTGAACAAAATTCAAATAAAAATTTTTAATTTCAATCTTTCTCAAAATTTGAACTCGATTAACCATACAAAGAAATCTAGAGACTCTCTTACCTACTATGCAATATACAACTATGGATTCGAATTATATCTACATATATAATAAAATTATATCCCATAAGAATGAAACAAAATGAAAATGAAAATTTAGGATTATAATGTATAATTTTAGTGCAATTTAGGATTATAGCATTGAAATCAAAGAGCTAATAATCGTTTAAGATCGTGACATTGTTGGTTTGTCATATTTCATAAAAGCCTAACTGAAAAAGGGTTGGGAAATTATTAAAATTGGGCATTTTCAAAATTCAAAATAGTAAATTTGTACATAAAAAAATTTCTTCTAAGAAATAAGTAAATACACATCTTTTTGGATAAAAATGTCCGCCTCATTCCTCATCTAGTATTTTTTTTCCCTCTAATTTCATAACAGTATAAGGCAGCGAGCTGTTACCTTGAAAATGATAGCAACGAATTGTTGTAATTTTTTTATGATGGATTTTTATGACACCCTTTTTAATTTTTTTTGGAATCGTTGGAAATTTCATAACCAAATCATCTTTTCGGACTTAAACGGAATACGTAAAATCTCCGACTATCTTAGACTATTATAAGGGACGCACTCCTTGAATTTTTATGACACCCATCGTAAGTATATGTCTCAAATGTCGTAAATATTGTAATAGTCTGTCACCAAGTTTTGCATACATTTGAAATATGTATTTGTTATGGACAAATGTCATAAAAATACTATCACAAATTTTTTTAAATAAAATTTTAGCCATTTGTTGCCAGGAAAATGATAATAAGATCTCCCTATTATTTTTTTAGAAGAAAAAAAATATTTTTTTTGTGAAAACAAATTTTAAAGTAAGATGGAGAAGAATTATATTTTTGTCCAAAAGATCGTATTTGCTCATATGTACTGAAAAAAAAAAAAAAAAAAAAAAAAAAGACAATTTGAAAGCACAAATTATCCCCAAAAAAAATCATGCTCCTTGATGAATCATGAGCTCAAATTCTTTAGATTTTGCATCTCTACTAATCAAAATGCAAACCTGTAAAATTCCTCCACGTGGCAAGCACTTCAGGTATTGGTCAGAGAATCTGTAATTGGGTTTTCAACTTTTGCAAAGGTCCCCAATTTCCAAAAGTGGCGATCTCAAAAATTTATTTAATTAATTAATAATTCATTTAAATAATGAAATTGCTGAGTAGAAGGCAAGTGTTAGCCACCGTGTATCAGGCGGCTTCCTCGCTCTCATCAAGAAAGTCGGCGGACACACCTCCTCATTTGCACGTGTCATGTTTCTTTCCATGGCTTTCCGAAAATGTCATTTCCTTCAAATCTGAAATTCCGATTTTACCCTTTTAAGATTTTATTTTTTATGGCCATTAGGTTTCATCGAGAAATCAAATTGACTAAAGATTAAATTTATTAGATCAAAAGTAATTTGATCTAATAAGTAATAACCATCAAAAATTAAATAGGATAAAAGAGTTTGAAATTTTCTAAAAACAAGCAAAATTACAAGCATTAGTGGTTGCATTGATTTTTTATTTTTTTTTTAAGTAAACTGAAAAATTTATGAAGTTCAATTTTTTAATTAGTAATTAAATATATTTTCACACATGATGGTAGCTAGTATATTCATTTTCATATTTGTTAGCAAGGTTCCAATTCCAAAGTTCTAATACCACGAAAAGGGATTGTAACAACTCGATCAATTAGCACCCATAAATATCTAACACTCTTGTTATTTTTAATAAAATAACATATATTAAATTAGGAAAAAAGTTATTGAATATGAATGTGTGCTTTTCCCATGATCCCCTATTGTGCGAGACTATTTGTCCGTTTTGAGGAGTGCACCACTTGTATGACCTCGTACAATTTTATCCCCATTGGAAACCTCAACCACGAGAAAGTGATTGATGAATATGCATGACTCAAATCCATGCAATCCGAAAGCCTAGGTATACAGAGTGGCAATTTGCATGAGTTTTGATTTGAACTTATGCTTTTAGACATATAGGATTTTTGAGTGCAACCATGGTACCCACAATAGATTCATATCTAACACTCTTGTTATTTTTAATATATATTAAATTAGGAAAAAAAAGTTATTTAATATAAATGTGCGCTTTTCCCATAACCCTTTCTGTAAGATTATTTGTCCGTTTTGAGGAGTGTACCACTTGTATGACCTCACACTGTTTTATCTCCATTGAAAACCTCACCCACGAGAAAGCGATTGATGAGTATGCATGACTCACATCCATGTAATCCGGAAGCCTAAGCATATAGAGTGGTAATTTGCATGAGTTTCGATTCGAACCTATGCTTTTAGACATATAATATTTTTGAGTGCAACCATGGTACTATCAAATTAACTTGGTCTAATGGTACCATGACGAGACTTAGAACCTATATATAGATTTTAAGATCCAAGGTCCAAGTTTAGGCATATAGACTTGTCCGTTTTGAGGAGTGTACCACTTGTATGACCTTGCACGGTTTTGTCCCCATTGGAAACCTCACCCACGAGAAAGCGGTTGATGAGTATGCAAGATTTAAATCCATGCCATCCGGAAGCCTAGGCATATAGAGTGGCAATTTTACATGAGTTTTGATCTGAACCTATGCTTTTAGACATGTAGGATTTTTAAGTGCAACCACAGTACCATCACCAAAGTAGGGGTGGCAAAACGAATCAACGAATCAAATTTGTATCGAATCCTAAACGAATCGAATCAAAATGTGATGGATTCGTATTCGATTCGTTTATTAAACGAATCATAATATCAGGATTCGTATTCGATTCGTTTATTAAACAAATCGAATACGAATATTCGTTTAGTCATGATATTATTTATTAAAATAATTTACCACACTTGATTTACATTAATTATTCATAAATATATACATATGAAATATGTAATTGATATATTTACTAAAAATACCTCACCAAATATCGAAAATATTATTTTTTCTATGGTAATTAGTTATAATTTCTCGAATCTTAATTGAAAATTAACAAGAACTAGTAAATAAAAATAATAAAACGAATCTTAAACAAATAAACGAATCAATGAGCTTAAATTCGTATTCGATTCATTTAATAAACGATTCAAATCGAATTGACACATTGATTAAACGAATCCAATTTTTCAAACCATATTCGCTTTAAAGCGAATCGAATCGAACAAATAAACGAATTCTGACCCAAATTGTCACCCCTACACCAAAGACATATTTCCCATTAAGGTATATTTGCCCAACAATCACTCCCAAGTGGGAGAGACTTCCTAAGGAGATAAAATCATGCAGAGTTATAGGGATCTTAAATCTTCCTAAAGCAGATAAATGACCTTGTAGAATAAGGATAATAGAAAACCGCACTTTCACAATAATAAGAAATAAATTAGAAGGGGTATGAATAGTGCAATTGTTTTTTATTTTTATTTTTATTTCTTATAATGAATAGTTCTATTGTTATTCTTCATCTTTTGAAGAAAAGTGTAATAATAAGAATAATAGTAAAAGCAGAGATGACAACTTGCAATATTAGCTAACAACTATTTAGTTAAGTTAATCAAACACACTCCTCACCTCATCTTTGAGGTTGAAAGTTTGATCCTCATAATGGAAATAAATTTTTTAAAATTATTTTCTAATTATTTTATTTGATTTCAGATTTATATGTTGAGCTTTTATGTTGATATGTCAAGGCAGGTCTTGGCAGATATTAGGTTGAGTTTCAAATCTTGAATATTAAGCTTTTTTTTTTTTTTAAACAATATTTGTAATATCAAAAAAGTGGGAATTATTTTTTAGTCCGAATGAAAAGGAATATTAGTCATAAGTCCAAGAGCAAATGACATTTTGTATTTAGCCCTCTCGATTGTGAAATCACATAAAAATACATAGCAAAATGCATTAATTACAAACTGTGACATTGATAGGTTAATAAACAAAAAAAAAGGGGCCGAGTTGATGGCAATTAATAAAATAATAAATTTTTTTTTTTAACTTAAAAAGTAAATATTTTTCAAAATATAAAGCATTTAAAAAAATACATAGTAATGATTTACAAATCATAAGCATTAAAATAAATACTATTGGCGATATGTTTCTGTGAAAAAATGATTAAAAAAATGACTATTACTTTTTATAAGGGATTGATGATTTCAAATTAATGATTTCCAAACACTCATATCTCATTTATCTGAACTCCAAATTACAATATGTAAAATTATCTATAATTTTTTTTATTAAGAAACATCTCTCAAATTTAGACTTCTGCTTGGTCAAAATTAGACCTATATTTATCGTTTTCTTTAACTAAAATGTAATTAAGTTCACTAAAATGTAACTAAGAGTTCAGTCACATTTTACTTAACTCACATTAAAAACTCAATGTCAATCACATTGAGCACAACATAATTATATTTTACTTAAGTCACATTGAGCTCACTCACAGTCATATTAAAATCAATCATAGTCACATTTTACCTAAATCACATTGAACTAAGTCACAATCACATTGACCTCACTTACAGTCACATTGAGTTGAGCCACATACATAGTTTTATTGAACTCCGTCACAATCACATTTAGCTCACCCGCAATTATAGTGTCAGTCACAATGAACTTATTTACAGACATAGTCATATTGACCATCAGTCACAATCATATTGGCGATTGAAAAAAATGATGTGTATGCTTCGGTCATATTACTTATTCTCAGCCATAATCACATTTATTTAAGTCACATTGAGCTTAGTTATGGTCCCATTGAGCTCAGTTACAATCATATTTTAATTTGGCTACATTGTAGGGGTGGGCATCAGATCAGATCTGATTATTTGATTCGATCGAATGTAATGGTAGCGGTTTGACGGATTTCGGATCGGTTCGATTTTTTTTCTTTTATTTAATATGCAAAACGACGTTGTTTTGGAGTATCTTAAACGACGTTGTTTTGCATATTATACCTAAGTTAATTAGGTCTTCTTCGGATCATTATCAAATTTCTGATATTATTCCGAATTCGGACCACTTATCGAATCAAACTGATCCGATCCGAATGATTTTGGATCGGATCGAGTTTGACAAGCGGATCGAGTCCAATCGAATCAAATTTCAGTAAGTTTATCGGACAGATCGGATTCAGATTCGGTCCGATCCGATCCGAATCCGATAATGCACAGGCTACTACATTGGTGATTGAAAGTTATGTTGTGTGTGCCTCTATCACATTGGTAACTCTCAATCATATTGCATACCTTAGTCATATTGTTGACCCTCAGTTAGGGATGATAATTTTACCCACAAACCTGAAACACAATTACCGGCATGATATATGAGTAGGATTTAATAAGTATTTTAGTGAGATTGGTGCGGATTAGTAAATTAAAAAAAAACCAACATCGACTTTTGGTGCAAATTTAGTAATAATTAAATACCAGTGGATATTACAGCGGGTATCCACTAACCAATAAATTATAAATTTATATTATTTATTTATTAAAATCGAAAATTTTTTTTTTGAAATTATTTTATGTCATGGGAAATTTAAAAAATCTAAAATGTTTTTTTAAAAATTATTTTATGTCATGGGAAATTTAGAGATAACCTAATAATAATTTTCATCACATTGTTCAGGTAATTAAAAATAATAAAAAAAATTCATGAATACAAAAAAAAAAATTTTTGTAATATTTTGTAGAGAAAAATGATTACACTTGTATTCATCATTATTTACATAGTCGGACGAATAATCATTTTGTAACACAATCAACCAATAATCATTGTGAACATCACCCCCATAAAACATCAACAAGTTTAAAATTACTCATCATTTTCTACAACACAATTATCAAATCATAGTGAAGATTTTGTTCATAATGGTTGTTGACGGCTGATTTTGGTCTCAGGGTAATATTGGAATATCACTCCCGAGGAAATCCTCCCTCAATAGTGAATTTGTTTGGTTATGGGGGACCAAAGGCAAATTTAGCAGAAAACAGATAAACACACCAATCAACAAGGGATTTAACGTGGTTCGGTGGATTTGAATCCGACCTACGTCCACGGACACAAAAAGATGGTACTTTTATTACTTAAACACTCTTCTCTCGGATCTCTACAAGTCAGAGCTTGAAGATTCAGATCACTAGTTTTTGTTGATGATTTGATGATTTGATCATGCCCTTTTACACATACTATGCCCTCCTATTTATAATAACACAGAAATCAGACTCCTATTTGCATAAGAAATCCTAGTTGAACTTAGTCTCTTCTCCTTGAAAGGATTCCTAGTCCGATATTCCCTTCTCTTTTCTTATTCCTTTTCGGATTCTGACTCCATTTCCTTGTGAGAGTAGGATAATCTGCTTATCTTATCCGCAAGAATAGAGTGTCGTCATCTTGAATACGTCTCGCCGTCTGGTCGGTCTTTATGTGGTCGGTCATGACAGTCTTTTATGCTGAGAGTGTTTCTGCCGACCTTAAAGTGCTCGGTCATCCGAACCAAAGTGGTCGGTCTTACATGTTGTGGTCGGGTCGGCTTTGATGATCTCAACCAGTCAGGGAATTACCCTTCTGTCCTCGTCATGCTGTCTTAAATGTTATAGTGCCTGAAAACACCATCAACATCTGTCCCCTAGTTCTCGGTTCCAACAAGCGTGCAAGTTGGTGCCGGGAACTATATAAAGAAGGTGTTTTCTGTTTTGCTCTGTTGGAGGTCGGTCCGGGGTCGAGAATGCTTTGTTGCCTCTTTTTAAGCGTTTCGTCTTGAGACACGCAATCAGTCACGTCCGTTTAAATGCCTATCAAATCAGGGTTTCTTCTAAGTTTGACACTTGTCAAACATCCGCCGGGTTCCCGCCAAAAAAGGGGACGAATCGACCGTGCAGAGGCGTCTTCACAGTGGGCTGATCTCAGCCGTCTGTTTAAACTTGGGAGACCCCTTTTGCAGTCGACACTTGGCGTTCATCCGGGTTCTCTTCCCTTAGATCCAATGGTCACGAGCGTCTTGCCATGACTATAAGAGGGCGAGGCTTTCACTGTTCAATCTTTTTCGGCAATTTCTTCTTCTTTTCTGCAAATATCTCTGTGACTCGCTCATATTAGTGTTTCTCGAAGTTCGGAATTCAACTGCGGGTTTTTTCTCTGCTGTGAACATAAGGAACGGGCACACCCGTACTGCACAACCTCCTGCCTTTTTCCGAAAGAACAAGTAAGTCCTCTGAACGACTTCTTCCTTTTCTGTGTTTTATGAATCTGTGTTTTGCTAGGGAAAGATTTATGGTTTGCTGGGTTCTGCTTTAGGGCACTTTTAGAGACCACCTGCTTTAGCTAACATGGAAACCGTGGGTAGTTTCTTTTAGCCGTAGACTGACTTCCCCTTCCTTCTTTTTGTTTTTCTGTGGGTGTCAGGGATGTCTGACAGCGGTTCCTCCCCTGAAAAGCCTGCAATATCTCAACTCCCCCTGCTGAGGAGCTCTCCTCGGCTCGGGGGCACCTAGTGTAGAAGACCTTGACACTACCCCTACTCCTTCTGAGATTGAACAAGACTCCTACCATCAGAGGGTTCCTCGGAAGGACCCAGAGCCCGGTGAACTTGGATCGTCGGCTCTGGATATGAACCGCCTCTCTAAAATAACTGAGGATGATCTGGCGCTGTTGCGGCAACGATATGACATCCCAATAGATATTGCTCTTGAAGTTCCAGGCCCGATGGATCGTGCTAGTCAGCCTGATGAGGGCTCGGTGGCGCTTCTTCCTTCTTTTTTTTTGAGTGTGGGCTACGGCTGCCGATGCAACGTTATTTTGCTTGGATGCTGGCCGAGATGGAGATTGCCCCTTGCCAATTGAGCTTGAATAGCTGGAGGATTCTGGCCGGCATATATGTGGTCTTGGCACCGGGCAGGTTTAGGTGTACCTTGTTTGGAAGAGGTGAAGAGGTTATACCGTTTGAAGTCTAACCCAAAGACTCACTATGGTTGGTATTACCTCTCTGCTTATGATAGCTCGTCCAACCTTGTCCAGAAACTCCCCGACTCCAACAAGAATTTCAAAGACCTTTGGTTCTGGGCTACTGGGGACTTGGGGTCGGGTCCTGAGATCGTTTGAGGAGGACGTCTCGGTTCCGGACATCTTCAGGGCTGGAGGTTAGGAGTTTAATACCCTTTCTTTCTTTCTTTATTCTCGTTCTTAGTTTCTTAGGTTTCTGACTTCTCTGGTTCCTCCCAGCTTGTTGGCGAGATGCTCCAAGGTTTCTCTCGTCAGGTTCGGAGGCGGGTACATTGGGCTCGGGGGTATGCTGCCCACTGGAGGAATTGGTCAATGATGCGGCCTTTGTTGAGTCAGGCCTTACTCGGACCGTCCCTCCGGAAGTCTCGGGTCGGATAGGTAGATGTCTGCCGGCTGTTTTTGTTTATCATGTGCTTTATATGCTCGGGTTCTGATTTCATTTTCCTCCTTTTTTTGTAGGTATGTCGAAGAGGCCTAAGTTTCTTGAGAAGTTGGCCGGTACTATGAAGAAGGCCGGTCATGCGGAAACTGGAACTTCCCGAGCACTACCTGATCCTGCAGGGGCTGAGGGGGCGTCTCAAGGGAGAGTTCAGCCGGCTGCACGGAGTCTATCTTCTCCTGGTGTGCAGTCGTCAGGGTCTGCTCGTCTTGTCAGTCCGCCGAAGCCTTTGAGAAAAAGGAGGCGTCAATTCGGGTCAGAGGAGACCGAGCTGTTTCAAGAGGAGGAGGAGGATCCTGTCCCGGGCAAGAAGAAAGACCTCGCCGGGGAAAAAAATCATCTGTGGGCTCCTCCAAGAAGCAAAAGGGTCCGTAGTCCTCGGGGTGGATGATTTGGGAGAAAGCATCCGGGAGGCCACTTCCCATTTAGTGCCGGCCTTTAATGAATTGGCCGAGGTGATTCCCCCTTGGGAGGTCTCGAGATATGAGGATATCTCGCCCGAGGCTGTGGTCACCGAGATGAGCTCTCAGATGGCAAGTAGTTTTATTCTCTTCTCTTTTCTGATTTCTGTTCCCGGTCTTCTTCATCTCGTATCTTGACTTTCTTTTTTTTTGTGCAGGCTACTTACCTCATGGCGAAGAACAAGGACCTTCTTTTGAGCCTATTGTCCGAGGGTGGTCAGGCCCAGAGACTTCAGAATCGCCTTACGGAAGTGGAGGCTAAATTGGCTGATCGGGAGGGGGTGATTCAGAACCTTGAGTTGACTGCCATTGAGAACTTCAAAGTTAATAAGGCTCTTAAGGCTGCTGCTGCGCTGGAGCGAAAGCTTGCTGACAATGCTCGGGAGGATTTGAAGACCGCCCAATCTGAAATTGGCGTTTTGAAGGCCAATGTGGCCAGTGTTGAAACAAAATTGAAGGCCAATGAAGAACAAATGGCGCGGGCCCGGGATGACTTTGAGAGGAAAGAGGCCGAGCTTGAGGAGAGAGAGACCGATCTTGAGGCCGAGAAGGAGGCTATCCGCCTAGAGGGAGTTGGTGACTGTGCTGAGCTGATACCGATGGTGCTGCCAGGTTTGAATATGGATCATATTCATGCGGCTATCAGCTATTGCAAGGGGGATATTTCTGAGGAGGAGTTCCGGAAGTGGCTCCCTCCTCCTCCGAGGAGGTGATGGATCCCGACCCGATTTCGGTTGTTCCGGATTCCGGATTCACCGAGAAGAGCGACCTGATGTTCCAGCCTCCGGTGATGACTGCCTTGAGATCCCTCCTCCCGTCCCTGAAGTAGAGGTCTCCCATGCTGCCGAGGATGAAGCAGTTGTTCCTCTTCCTGAGATCGAGCCAGTCCTCCCGCCATCTGAGCCAGTCGAGGAAGAAATTCCTGCCCCTGTGCGGGCTGAATGAGAAAGGGTAACCCGACCGGGGCCCTGTGTACACTTATATATTTATGTAATAACATTACAGTTTGTATTTTGACATACACACATATATATTTATGTTTATTTCGTGTCTCTCTCCCTTTTTTTTCTTTTCCTGTTGTCCGAACAATTTCGAGACCCTTCAGGGGTCATCCTGAACCGGAGGGGTACAGCCCTACCCCGATATGAGTAAAAGATTCGGGTTCTGGGGGAATGTTACCTCCCTAATACAAAGGAGCATGTCACGGTGGGACGTAACCCGACCCCGAGCTGAAAGAAACTTGGACCTAGGGGAATGTTACCTTCCCAGTCCGAAGAAACCGACTCGGTGGGACATAACCCGACCCCTGAGCTGAGTGAGATACTTGGCTCTGGGGGAATGCTACCTCCCCAGTCCAAGGAAACCGACTCGGTGGGACGTAACCCGACCCCGAGCTGTGTGAAAGACTTGGACCTAGGGGAATGTTACCTCCCCAGTCCGAAGAAACCGACTCGGTGGGACATAACCCGACCCCGAGCTGAGTGAGATACTTGGCTCTGGGGGAATGCTACCTCCCCAGTCCAAGGAAACCGACTCGGTGGGACGTAACCCGACCCCGATCTGTGTGAAAGACTGGACCTGGGGGAATGTTACCTCCCCAGTCCGAAGAAACCGACTCGGTGGACATAACCCGACCCCGAGCTGAATAACCAAGTAGTTTCGGCGGAACGAAATCCAGCCCCGAGCCGACTACCCACTGGGGTCTTATTCAGAAGGGAATTTAATCAACCTTTTGAACCCTACCGATTTGGCATGGGCGTCCCCCTGCCAGATCGGTGAAAAACGAAAACACAATTCTGGAAAATAAAATAAAAGGTGGGGGTGACTTAGCACATATCCCAAAAAACGTTTTTGCAAGCATAAACAACACGGATGCCTCAAAACGGCGTCCCGTCTGGGGTCTCCAAAACACAATTCTGAATCTTTCAATTCAGTGTCCCGGCGAACCAGGATTCAGATCAAAAAGAGCGTTTGACTGGTAAGGGCACATCCTCTACACGTCGGTTCACTGGGGAGCCTGTGTATTATATGAGGGCTCCTCCTTACCACGCTGGAGTAGGCACACGCTACAGGGGCACAATGCATCCCCGTGCTGCGTCTCTCGCGGATCCGAGATGATGAATGGATCAAAGAGTGTCCGGGATACTAAGGGCACATTCCTCCTTAGGTCCGGTATCACTGGAGCTAGCAATCGTCACGGGGGCATCACCATCCCCCGTGCTATGCTTTCCCAAGGATCCATTACATCGGGTAAGTGTGAATCAAAGAGTGTTCGATACATTAAGGGCATATTCCTCCTTATGTTCGGTAACACTGGAGCAAGCAATCGCCACAGGGGTATCATCCCTCCCCGTGCTATGCTTCTCACGGATCCTATGCATCGAGTATGTCCCTGAGGACCCCGAGCTGAATGAAACACTTGGCTCTGGGGGAATGTTACCTCCCCAGTCCAAGGAAACCGACTCGGTGGGACGTAACCCGACCCCGAGCTGAGACAGACACTTGGACCTGGGGGAATGTCTCGTCCCCTGTCCAATGAGGCATGACCGGTGGGACGTAACCCGACCCCGAGCTGAAAAAGGCACTTGGACCTTGGGGAATGTTACGTCCCCAGTCCGAAGGGCTGACTCGGTGGGATGTACCCGGCCCCGAGCTGAAAAGGCACTCGGACCTGGAGGAATGTTACGTCCCCAGTCCGATGGGCTGACTCGGTGGATGTACCCGACCCCGAGCTGTTTGGAACATTAAGGGCAAATTTCTCCTTATGTTTTGGATTGTTGCATTGAGTATGTCCCCGGAGTTCTTTGCAAACTTTTATTTTTTAGAAGAGCGGATAATAAAAAAAGTTTTTATTGATACTTGGGGACATACTGCCCTTCTTACAACTCTCTGTGGGTCATTTTGAGAGAGGCTCTGTATTTGAATTCCTGTCCCTTATTTGTTTGGCCAGGCGTCTGGGCTTCAGTCTTCTTCTCTTCTCCCTGGTTCCTTTGTCGTTTTCGGTTGTCTTCTGTGATGCAGAGAGTTTCTCGTGAGAGAGTTGCAAGCAGCTGCGAGCTGTTTTCTGGCTTCCGCACACAATTCCAATCCCCTCCCGAGTGGGGAATTTCAGTTTCAGGTGGTAGCAGGACATCGCGGCTTTTGTTTTCATCATGAAGGGTCGCCCGACGATGGCCTGGTAACTGCTCATGCAGTCTACTACAGTGAAGTCTGTCATGATCGTCCGGGTCCGGGGATGTGTCCCGACAGTTATTGCCAACTGTATTCTTCCTAGTGGGATGACGGCTGATCCTCCGAAACCGTATAAGGGAGTGCTATCGTTGGTCAGGGTTGCATATTCTACCCCTAGGTCGTCCAGTGCTTCTCTGGAGATTATGTCAACTGCGCTCCCGGGGTCCACCAGGATTCTGTCTACCTCCGACCCGCTGATGACTGCCTTGATTATTAATGCATCGTCATGAGGGAAACTTACTCCTCGGGTATCCTCATCAGTGAACATTATTGGTACCAACCGGCCTCCCTGTAGCCCTGTGACCTGCTCTGTTTCTAAGACATCTGGTCCTCGGGTTCTGCTGTAATCTTTCCTTGACCGGTTAGAGTTTCCGGCCAGCGTTCTTCCTCCTGCGATGATATTGATTTGGCGACCACGTGCTCTTTGTCTGGCTGTCATGACCTCGTGGTCAATGTACTTGTTGAGATACCCGTTTCGTGCTAGATCTTCCATTTGCTCTCGCAGATCTTTGCATCCGTCTGTTGCATGTCCTTTGGAGTTGTGGTGTACGCAATAAGCCTTTTGGTTTCTTTTGTCCGGGGGAATCTCCTTTGGTCGGGTTCTACTAAGAGGCCTTTCCCCTGGATCTCCATGACAATTTGCCCTAGTGGTTTCTTTAGGGGAATGTATGCATCTTCCCCGACCACATGGTTTACTTGGGTCGGCACCCTTCTCTTTTGGTTGTCTCGGTGTAGTGGTTTGAACTCCTTGTGCTTCGGGGGTGGTCCTCTGGATTCTCTTTCTGTTCGGCGAGGGGCACCTCCCTTGCGGTTCTTTCTCTGATGGTGTTCCCTTTTCGGGACACTTTCTCTTCGTTCTAACAAAACGAACTTTCGGGCCACCTCCAGAGCGGTGGCGTAGTCCGGGGTGTCTTGGATCCTTAGATGGGTCCATAGCCTCCCGACTTTCAAGGCTCCCTTCAAGCTTTCCAGGGCTTCGGGGGATTCATACCCTCCGACTTCGAGCACCATATTATGGTATCTTTCAATAAATACCTTCAAAGGTTCGTCGTCTCCTTGTTTCATAAGCCTTAGTTCTCCAATTGTTTTTCTGGGGACACAAGCCCCTTTGAAGTGTCGTATGAATGATTTTCTCAGTTGCGCGAAGCTGCTGATGCTTCTTGGGGCTAGGCTTCTATACCATAGAATGGCCGGTCCGGCCAGTGTTAGGGGGAACACTTTGCAGATGGCGTCCCCTGTTACCCCTTGCACCTCCATTAGTAGCACGAAACCTTCAATGTGGGTTTTGGGATCGGTATGGCCCTTGTACGGTGTCATGGTCGGCATGCTGAATCTTTTTGGGAATTTCTCTGATTTTATTTCTTCTGTGAGGGGGGACTCATCTTTGCCGTCCTGGATATCCCCTCTGTTTGCATTGGGATATACTCCCCATTTGACCAGCTCCTCTCGCAGCCAAGATTTCATGCTGCTATCTTTGGTTCCATTCCGCCTCATGCGGTCTTCTTTCTTTCTGTTATCCCGGGAGAGGTGCTTCTCGTGGCCGGTATCTTCTCGTACTTCTTCATCATATTCTTTCTCCTTTCGCCGGGTGTTGCGAAGGCTATCATAGGAGGGGTCTGGTGACGATTTGTCACTCTCTTCCTCCCATGTGTCCTCGGTCCGGGAATATCCCTGGACCACTACAGATCTTACCCTGTAAGGGTCCCTCCTCCGGGGTCTGTCGTCCTCACTTATATCGACAATTCTCTTTCCTTCTGCTATGTCGTTCCTTCGTCGGCTAGTCCCGGCATCGAATTTTCCGTTGTGTGCTCCTTCTATCCTTTCCAACCGGTCTACTATGATTTTTAACAGAGTTTGGCTTTCCTCCATTTCTTTCCTAAGGTTCTCCTCAATCTTCTCCATCCAATCTGCAGCCGAGCTCCCTGATGGTTGGTGGCTTCCGTCTTCCGCCATTGTTTCACTACGCGAGTTGCTTTTTGTTGAGTTCCCCACAGACGGCGCCAACTGTTGACGGCTGATTTTGGTCTCAGGGTAATATTGGAATATCACACCCGAGGAAATCCTCCCTCAATAGTGAATTTGTTTGGTTATGGGGGACCAAAGACAAATTTAGCAGAAAACAGATAAAACACCAATCAACAAGGGGATTTAACGTGGTTCGGTGGATTTGAATCCGACCTACGTCCACGGACACAAAAAAGATGGTACTTTTATTACTTAAACACTCTTCTCGGATCTCTACAAGTCAGAGCTTGAAGATTCAGATCACTAGTTTTTGTTGATGATTTGATCATGCCCTTTCTACACATATTATGCCCTCCTATTTATAATAACACAGAGATCAGACTCCTAATTGCATAAGAAATCCTAATTGAACTTAGTCTCTTCTCCTTGCAAGGATTCCTAGCCTGATATTCCCTTCTCTTTTCTTATTCCTTTTCGGATTCTGACTCCATTTCCTTGTGAGAGTAGGGTAATCTGCTTGTCTTATCTGTAAGAATAGGGTGTCGTCATCTTGAATACGACTCGCCGTCTGGTCGGTTTTTATGTGGTCGGTCATGACAGTCTTTTATGCTGAGAGTGTTTCTGCCGACCTTAAAGTGCTCGGTCATCCGAACCAAAGTGGTCGGTCTTTACATGTTGTGGTCGGGTCGGCTTTGATGATCTCAACCAGTCAGGGAATTACCCTTCTGTCCTCGTCATGCTGTCTTAAATGTTATAGTGCCTGAAAACACCATCAACAATGGTAAAAAAATTAAAAATAAAATAAAATATGGTTAACATAAAATTAAGTGACTAAATTAGAATAGATGAAATCAAGATTTAAAATAAATTAATTAAGAACTTGTCCTTTATAATAATTAGTGATGGTAAATTAGATTATTTAATAATTTTCTATATAAAAAAAAAGGTTATACCGCGATTATTATGACAAAAAAAAGCCATATATATATATGGTTCTTATGGTGCTTTATATCATTCCTAGGAAACAATAAATTTAATGTCCCAAATATCAAAAAAATAGACATTGTCTTAAAGGGGCGTGACTTGATGGTGTATGATTCAGAATCTTACATTGAGGTCATGAGTTCGAATACAGAAAGTACATTTCTTATAAGAACTTGGGACAGCCGAGGGTTTTACCTGCTCCGTTTAAACCTGAAATGAGTGGTTTGACGGCGGGATTTCCAACAATTCCAAAAAAAAGGAGAAGACATTATTGATATTGATCATAATGAGATATGGTACCCCTAAAAAAAAAGAGATATGGTGCATCACCTCACGTGTTTTATCCAAATAAAATAAATTGATAATTTAAACGCTATTTTAACGAATGAAGCTCAATCCATTTCTTTAGAACCACCAAAAAAAAAATAATAATAATAATGGATCTCTTGGACTGAAAGGCCGAAAAGATCAATGATTTTAAATATGGTGCACTTTTGGTCTTTTGAGTACTTTTGCTATATGGGAAAAGCTAATTGGGATTTGGGGGTGATTTTTTTACTTATTTTATTGACCTTTTTCTTGATATATATAAAAATACCGTACTCAATGTTATAAATAAAATTTGAGAAAGATCATAACATATGTAGTTTTAGCTCTATTTTTTTGACCAAACCGATAATAATTTTGGCAAAACATTAATTCCACGAGTGTGTTTATAAATTGGGGTGAACTTTATTCTTACTTTATCTCGATTTCCTTCACGTACATAAAAATATCGTATTCAGTATATAATATTTCCGTTCTAGTAGATTTTGAAAAAGATTCTAATGTATTCAGTTTTATCCATTTTTTTCCCCACAAAAATACTGCCATAACCATACATACATATATTAGGTTAGGCAAAACATTATTTTCCTTTCATATATATGTTTATATATATATTTTTTAAATGCACAAGATTCAAAACTTTTTTTTTTTTTTTTTGGAATTGTTGGAAATCTGATCGTTAAATCACATCTTCCGGGTTTAAGCACATCAAATAAATTCCCCGACTATCCATGACTCTTATAAGAAACGCACTCTGTGAATTCGAATATGAAACCTTAAGATGAGATCATGAACCATACACTACTAAACCACGCCGTCGAGGACTCACCAACTATATTTTGATATTAACAAATTGTCAAAGATGCAATTAGGATACAGATCAGTACGTGGAAAAATGATGAGGCATCTAGGCAGCTTTCCATTGCATTGCGTGTCCCACTTTAAAGGTTTTGCCGTCCTAGCTAAGAAGAAGAAGAAGATGATGATGAAGAAGAAGCTTCTTGAAAAAGTAAAGCACAAAATGATAATGAAACAAAAGAAGATGATCCATCATTCGTTTGTTATCACAAGTTGATTTTTATGGAAGCACTCAAGCACTTGTCAACTTTTTTTCTACCCATATTTTCAAGTTATTAATTTTTCAACCTAACTTTGATTGTGGTACAAGTTAATGGTGAAATTATTCGAACCCCAACTATAGGTCTGAGTTAGCATTGATTTTATTAGTTGAGAAGGAAAAAAAATGAGCCAATTAAAAATAAAAGTAAACGAAATTTCCTTTTTAAGTTTTAAAACGCCTTGAAACTTTTCTAATGTTAACAGTCAAATCATATTTTCCAAGTGCAATTATGTTTTTCAAAAATTAATTCGAATAGTTTTTAATAAAATCATACTTTTACATATTAACGGACAGAAAAATAAAAATAAGATAATAAGTGAAAATTAGAAAATAACAAAAAAGGGAGTTTTTTTAAAATAACAAAAAGGAGTTGTGCTTTTCCTGTTAGCAAGGTTATAAAACACAAACCCCAAGGGCTAGGGCAGTTGGTCTTAGGACTAGCCTCCAAGTCGCAGACGAACCATATCTGAGATTTGGGTACGGGTTCAAATTCTTGACTTAACCGTTATACACACTGTATGTTCGGGGTGTATAGCATTCATTCATTGGATGACCTTAGGGCTGAGCCCTATGGTCATCCCTGGGTATTGGGCCTTTTTAAGGTTATTCCTTATAATATTTTCTAGTTCTGAGGTTTTCAAGGTTGAAATTGATTAAGAAACTATTGTAAATTCTTAAAATATGGGTTATTAAGATGGAGGAGGGACATGTCCCTTGGATGGTACCCCATAGGGACATGTCCTCCAAATGAGAAGCATGGAAGGGGTACAACCTTTTATTGGGGTTGCACCCCAACCCAAAGGGTGTCCATAAGACACCATTCCATGCCTTTATAAGGAAGGCATGGATGCTCATTCTCCATTATTAGAAACAAGTACGAAATTTGTGTGTCACATTTCCTTTATTTGAGTATTGAGAGAGTTCCACCATATTCCAAGTTCAAATACTTGTTAAGGAGTGCCCCCTTGAACAAGAAGCATCCAAGGAATCCTGGGAGAACATTGGCCATTTAGAATCTGTAGAGCACCAGAGACGAAGACTAATAAGTTCTTAAAGACAGAGAGATCTCGACTTGGATTCGTTCTCACAATTTCCAGGTTTTTCTTTATATATCAAGTTTTAGGGTTTTTGCATAGATTGGTTGGTAATTTTGGTTGTGATCTGTTTGTTTGCATGTTAATTCACTGTTTAATGACACTAAACACTAACAATCTTAAGAACTTATTACTAGTGTTGTTAGATAGTAATTCGCATGCTTAGATAAGAAATTTTCTGGAAAAATAACTGTATGTACATGAAAAATGCTTAGAGTGTTCGAACGCCCGACGAACACGAAGGCAAAAATCTGAAATTTCGTAAGAACGTTCGAACACGTCTTCAAACGCAAGTCGAACGCATACCTTCTGACTTAGTTCGTTCGAACGCGTCCTAAACGTAACTCGAACGCAAACTCTCTGGAATTATTCCGTTCGAATGCGTTCTCGAATGCTATACGAACGTGAACTCTCTGGAACACTTCGTTCGAACGCGTTCTCGAACGCAACACGAACGTACATACACTGGATAGTCTCGTTCGAACGTAGATACGAATGTGACACTAACGAATCTGTCCTGGAATTGTTAATAAACTGCAAAGACTTAGATTAATCTAATATTAACTTAGTAATTCATATACTGAATCACATTAATCTTGGTAGTATAGATTTAGGTTATTATTAGGGTGTTCAATTATCACAAGCATAAACTTAGTGATAAAGTTGAAACTTAATTGTGTGTTGCATAATTGGTTGAGAATTTAAAGTGTGATCATACACAAGTAATTCCATCCAATCTTGATTGACATATACACATATATCTACACATATCGAATATTGTATTGTAAATCATAAGTGTAATACTGAGTTTGAATTGCTAAGAGATCCTATTGAAAAAGTGTTTAAAAGATATTCTGTCAAAAATACGATAAGAGCATAAGTGGTCAGAGATTTAAGTGGTTACTCCGGACCCTCATCGTCCTCTGGGAAAATTCATTTATTTACTTTTCTTAAGAATCTTTAGTTGAAATTCAAGGACTTGTGTTTGTTGGAACCACTGTCCAATAGAACAACAAGTGGCTACTTAGTATATCACTTTGAACAAGATCATTTGTTGATCATTGTGCAATTTGTCTTTTGTAGACTAATTGACCCCTATTGGTTTTTCCAGTTACAAATGGCTATTGGAAACATCACAGTACCGGTCTCCCATGAAGAAAAGCCGAAGAAGTTTGGTGGGGCAAATTTAAACAGTGGCAGAGTAAAATGTTGTTCTACCTGACAACCTTGCAGTTGGCTAAATACCTCAAAGATCCTCCGAATCCTGTGGAGGGTGAATCGGAAATAGCCAAACAACTGTGGGAAGAGACATGGTCGTTTGGCGAATTCTTGTGCAAGAACTACCTTTTGGGTGGACTTGACAATACCCTGTACAATGTGTACCAAGACATGGTTTCTGCGAAGATTCTCTGGGAATCTCTCGACAATAAATATAAAACCGAGGATGTCTGACAAAAGAAATTTGTCGTAGGTAGGTTCCTGGACTACAAGATGGTAGATTCAAGAACGGTAATATCTCAGTTGGGTGAAATGCAGTTGATCATTCATGAAATAATGGATGAATATATGAAACTCTGTGAGACGTTTCAGGTTGCCACTATTATTGAAAAGTTGCCTCCATCATGGAAGGACTTCAGGAGCTATCTGAAACACAAGAAGAAGCAGATGAGCCTTGAAGACCTTAGTGTTCGATTGAGGATCGATGAGGACAACATGATGTCTGAGAAGGCAAGCTACAAGAATATTGAGTCTAAGGCCAACATCGTTGAGGGTGTAAAGGGTAGCAAGAAGAGAAAGAACAGTGAAGCTGACTCTTCCCAAGCTTACAAGAATTTCAAGGGAAAGTGCTTCAACTGTGGAAAAGGCGGTCATATGGCAAAGGACTGCAGAAACAAGAAGACTCAGGACAAGGGCAAGAAAAAGAAAAATGAGGCCCATGTCACTGAAGGTGAGCAGCTGACTGATGAGATCTCAGAGATGGACCTATCAGCAGTGGTAACCGAAGCCAACCTAGTTTGGAATCTGAGAGAATGATGGGTAGACACTGGGGCTACTCGTTATATCTGTGCAGATAGTAAGATGTTTTCCTTGTATCAGAAGGTCGATGGCGGAGATCATCTGACAATGGGAAACTTGTCTACCTCTCATGAGGTTGGACAAGGCACAATGGTTCTGAAGATGACATCAGGAAAAGAGCTTACATTGAAGAATGTACTGCATGTTCCAGATATTCGGAAGAATTTGGTCTCGGGCTCTCTCCTTAGTAAGGCTGGTTTTAAGCTTGTATTTGTTTTTTATAAATTTGTAATGACTAAGAATGATATGTATGTAGGAAAAGGATACCTCACTGAGGGCATTTTCAAACTAAATATAATGACTGTCAATCGTGCTATTAATAAAGCTAAAACTTCTGCTTATATTATTGAGTCACAAAATGTATGACATGGGAGGTTAGAACATGTTAATTATGATACAATGCGTAAATTAATTAACATGGACCTTATACCTAAATTTGCAATTGATAGCCAACATAAGTGTGAGGCATGTGTTGAAGCAAAAATGTATAGAACATCATTTCATTCCATAGAACGTAGTTCTGAACCCTTAGAACTTATACACACTGACGTGTGTGACATGAATATTGTGCAAACAAGAGGCGGTAAAAAGTACTCTGTCACTTTTATCGATGATAGCACAAGATTATGTTATATGTATTTGCTGAGGAGCAAAACTGAAGCTATTGAGAGCTTTATACACTATAAGAATGAAGTTGAAAATCAACTTGGCAAGAAAATCAAAAGAATCAGGAGTGATAGAGGTGGTGAATATGTTTCACCATTCGATGAATATTGTTATGTGCACGGAATTATTCACGAAACCATTGCTCCTTATTCTCCTCAACAAAACGGGATTGCTAAGCGCAAAAACCAAACGTTGAAGGAAATGATGAACGCCATGTTGACAAGTTCTAGTTTACCCCAGAACTTGTCGGGGGAAGCCTTACTTTCCGCGAACTACGTTCTAAACAAGCTTCCTCACAGAAGATTGGACAAGACACCATATGAGCTGTGGAAAGGTCACGTACCTTCCTACAAATACCTTAAAGTGTGGGGGTGTCTTGCCAAAGTAATGGTTCCTAAACCTAAGAAGGTTAGAATAGGACCCAAAACTGTTGATTGTATATTCATTGGATATGCTCGCAACAGTAGTGCGTATCGATTCCTGGTACACAACTATGAGATTCCTGACATCAATCCGAGTATGATAATTGAGTCAAGGAATGCCACATTTTTTGAAGAGACGTTTCCTTGTAAGGAAAGACAAAGAATATAGTCTCTCAAAAGAACGATTGATACTGTCAAAGACAGTGATCAGGTTGACCAAGAATCAGATCAACGTGCAAACGTTGAGACAATCGAACCTAGACGTAGCAAAAGAGCTAGAACGTCTAAGTCGTTTGGTCTCGATTTTCTGACATACTTGTTAGAAAATGAGCCTCAAAGCTATAAAGAATCAATGTCTTCTCCGGAGGCACCTCTGTGGAAAGAGGCTATTAACAGTGAGATTGATTCAATCATACAGAACCATACTTGAGAGTTGGTTGATCTTCCTCTAGGTTGTAAGCCACTGGGCTACAAATGGATATTCAAAAGGAAGATGAAAACGTATGGATCAATAGATAAGTACAAGGCAAGACTTGTCATAAAAGGTTATAGACAAAAGAAAGGCCTTGATTACTTTGACACCTATTCACCAGTGACTCGTATCACATCGATAAGAATGCTCATAGCCATAGCAGCTATATTTAGTCTTGAAATACATCAAATGGATGTAAAGACGACATTCTTGAATGGTGAATTGGATGAAGAGATTTACATGGAACAACCGGAACGGTTTAATATTCCTGGACAAGAACAAAAGGTGTGCAAACTTGTAAAATCTTTGTACGGATTAAAACAAGCACCTAAACAATTGCATGAAAAATTTGACAAATAGATGTTGTCAAGTGGGTTCAAAACCAATGAGTGTGATAAGTGTGTGTACACCAAATCAAATCAAAAGGATATGTCATAGTGTGTCTCTATGTAGACGATATGCTGATAATTGGTAGTAATCATGAAATGATTCTGTCTACCAAAAACATGTTATCCAGCAAATTTGATATGAAAGATTTGGGAGTAGCTGATGTGATCCTAAGAATTAAGATTTCTAGGACATCAGACAGATATATTTTATCTCAGACTCATTATATTGAGAAGATACTTGAGAAATATATCAAAGGGGATCTAAATGTGGCTAGAACCCATGTAGACCTAACTCTTCATCTATAAAAGAATACTGGTTCAAGCGTATCGCAATTAGAGTATTCGAGGATCATCGAAAGTCTGATGTATCTCATGAATTGCACATGATCTGATATCGCTCAAGCTGTGAACAGGCTTAGCAGATATACGAGCAATCCATGACATAACCACTGGAAAGCCATAGTAAGAGTTTTGAGGTATCTGAGAGAAACTTCAAAATATGGGCTACATTACGAGAGATATCCTGCTATTCTAGAGGGATACAACGATGCTAACTAGATATCTGATACAGTGGATTCCAAATTTACGAGTGGATTTGTTTTCACACTTGGTAGTGCGGCCATGTCATGGAAATCCTCGAGGTAAACTTGTATTGCTCGGCCTACTATGGAATCAGAGTTCATAGCATTAGATAAAACAACTGAAGAAGCAGAATGGCTTAGAAACTTCCTGGAGGATATTCCTAGTTGGCCTAAACCAGTGCCAGCGATTAGCATACATTGTGATAGCCAATAGGCTATTGGGAGAGCCCAAAATACAATGTATAATGGTAAGTCTCGACACATACGTCGGAGATATAATATCATATGTCAACTGCTATCAAGTGGCATAATATCGATCGATTATGTTAAGTCGAAGGAAAACCTAGCGGATCCACTAACTAAAGGTTTACCTCGAAAGCAAGTTGAGAAGTCATCGAGGGGAATGGGCTTGAAGCCTATAAATTAAGAATTGTCACTGTGGAAACCCAACCTAACTGACTAGAGATCCCAAGATCTAGGTTCAAAAGGGACAATTGAAACTTTGTGCAATTCAAAACAAGCATTGAAGAGTTTTGTACTCTTTCCCATTTCGATAATGACACAGAGTGTTGTCTGTCAAGATTAGGATAATCTAAGGCTTTTAATGATCACTATATTAGGAGATGAGTCATAATGAGGGTAAAGACATATTACCTCTTCATAGTAGATCACATATTTCAAGTAAGAAGTGAGGCCGCTTCCATGAGATTTTACAGGCTGGTTTCCCTAAAGTGCTTGATGAACCAGGACCGTTGTTCAGGGCCGAAATGAACACAACCGTAGAACGAGAAATGGTCGAAGTAAAGCTGTGTGTTGGAAATTGTCTTGGTTTACACCAACGGCAGAACGATTCAAGACTATGGGTCACTGGTTTGCCAAGTAAATCCGATTGTCATTCACTAGGAAAGGTTCAAGGCGAAAGCTACCTATTTCGATGCAGCTTTAGTTCACGGAAACTCTCTCAAGTGTCTGCATGAATATTTTAAGAATTGCGGGGGATTGCTGTAAATTCTTAAAATATGGGTGGTTAAGATGGAGGAGTGACATGTCCCTTGTAAAATTGTCAATCATAATTGATGGTTGAACACCTCTACTATAAATAGAGGTGCCCACCTCTAATTTTCTTTATGCATTATTTTGATAATTCTTTTGAGAATTTGGGAGAAAGTGTCTTGTGTATTTTAATTTTCGTTGTTATAATTTATTTTTCTTCTATTAATAAAATATGTGTGTTTTTATTCAAAAGCATAAGAAGCTAATTTGCATCCCGCTGGGTAAAAAGTGAAGCTCTTGATATGAAAATATAGGATATATATATATATATATATATATATATATATATTATATATATATATATATATTTATTATTTCTCAAATATAATTCGAACTCTCTCTAGTTTATTTATGACTCTTGACTAGTTGTAAAGAGTCATTGATTGACAAATAATACTTTAATCCCATAAATATAAGAGAGTAAACTATTGAAAATTTGGATTAATTATTAAAAAAACCCTATTACAACCTTTATGGTTTGTTTTATATGTTTTGGCATAATTTAGTATCTTGACATGAACTAATTATAGACAAAGCAGATTACATATGTTGACATAATTAATACGTGATAATCACGAAATAAGTTAATTGGGAAATAATTATATTTTATATTTTATAAAAAGTAAAAATTATTTTATGTTTCAAATACCGAAAATGGATCCCCTAACCCCAATATTTTATTTTATTATTGCAGTTTAATTTAAAATTGCTCACCACTTCAATGAATTCATCCTTTTTATTTTGTTCCTCAAATTGTTATTTTATTTTACTAAATCTATTCCCTGTGGATCGATCTCGGACTCACTAGGTTTTTTATTACTTCGGCACTCTTATACTTGGGAGTAAAGAATCACTTTGTGAGTATATTAAATTTTTGGCGCCGTTGTCGGGAATATAATTTAGTAAATAGAATAATAATTTAACATCCTTATATTTTTTTATTTTATTTATCTCATTTTTTTTTTGCATTTGAGTAGATCCTAATATGTCCTGATTGATCCTAAATGAATTCTGAGCCCAAACACCCAATGTATAATGGAGCTTGTATTTTGCCAAAAAATTTCTTGAACCATCCATATCTAGAGATTCCCATAATTCTTTGGGAGAACCTAATTCGAGAAATTGAGACAACTGAACATGAAATTTATTTGAAATCTGAATTAACAAGAATGAAAGAATGTTTTTAGGATCTAATCACTGCATTTGTGCAAATAATGAAAGAATTTTTTTAGGATCTAATCACTGCATTTATGCTAATTTCTTTTGTTATTTTTTTTTACTTTTTATTTTTCACGTGTTTATTACAATTTTTTTTTTTTTCTAAGTATTGCATTTGCATATTTAAAATTTAGCATATAGTATGCATTTAGGTTGCATGA
>SKCR01006157.1:0-24669 GCA_019454045.1 Zanthoxylum bungeanum | reverse complement strand
GCCAAATTCCTCTTTTACCCTTATGATAGCCGCCCCTCGAGAATCCAAGCCATCATATCTTCATAAATGCCCATCAAATCAACTTTAGGGTTTTACCCGAGCGTGCCACTTGTCAAAAACTCATGGTCTTCCCGCCCAAAATCTCAAATCAATCGGTCGTTCCCGAGGTAGCCAAAAGCCTTTCAATCCCAACCGCTTATCCCAAACTGATCAGACGGAGCCCACAGACGACACGCGGCACACATCTGAAGACTTTCCTGATCCGACAGCCAAAACTGAACCGTGCTGATTATAAGATTGCAAACCAACACTCATTTCTCTCTTTTACGAAGATCACAATTCTCAAACTGCATAAGCTCATTCATTTGCGAGACCAGCAACATTTCAACCGACCAGACCAAACGCCAACTCTTCTTCTCAAAACAAGTAAGTTTCTATTCGTCCCCCATTCTCTTTTTACTTGCGGTGTTTGACCGTTGCTATTTGGTGTTTCTTTGATTTTCTTCTTATTGTTGCCTATTCTTATCATTCTTCTGGCATGCTTATATCCTCGTTCTATGTTGCGAATCTTGTTTCGGATTTGGTGTGGGATGTGTGGTACCTGTGTTCTCTGGTTGTAGGATGGGTTTCGGGGTGTGATACATGTATCGGAGGCCGTGTCAACTGTTCCCCTGTCTCCGATCCCTGAGGAGCTCCAACCCGAGGTTCCTGCCCCTGAAATGCCTGAGGCCGAGGTTATAGTCCCTCTCCCCTCTCAAACTGAATCTGAAGCTCCCTCTGTCGAGCCTATACCAGTTGTTTAGCCGTCCGGGCCTGCATAAGAGGAAACAGCTGCTCCTGCATGAGCCAATTAATGGGGGTGACCTAAAAGGGGCCTCATATAACCCAGGCAATACATTTCTTTTTTGCAATGATAATAACTTTCTTTTTAATACTTATCTCAAAAACTTTCCATTCTGCTTTTTATACTTAGCTTATTTCGGCTTCAGATTTTATGACTTGCCTATCCATATCACATTGTGGCCTTGTACTTCGGCCGATTTGAGTCTGACTTCGAGGTAGTAATTTATCCCCGAGCCGAGATCGAACGCGTTCGGTGGGACGTAACCTGACCCCGAACTGAGAATAACACTTGGCTCTGGGGAATGTTATATCCTCAGACCAGAGAAACAGACTCAGTGGGATTCACCGCAACCCCGAGCTGGGAAGAACACCTGGTTCTGGGGGAATGTTACGTCCCCAGACCAGAGAAACAGACTCGGTGGGATTCACCCCAACCCCGAGCTGGGAAGAACACTTAATTCTGGGGGAATGTTACGTCCCTAGACTAGAGAAATAGACTCGGTGGGATTCACCACAACCCCGAGATGGTGGGACAATATAGATTCGACGGAACGAATCCAGCCCTGAACTGGTGGAACAGTATAGATTCGGCGGAACGAATCCAGACCCGAACTGATGTAACGACACAGACTCGGTGGGATTCCCCCCGACCCCGAACTGGTGTAACGATACAGTCTCAATGGGATTCACCCCGACCCCGAGCTGGTGTAATGATACAGACTCGGTGGGATTGACCCTGACCCCGAGCTGGGAAGAATAAAACTTCGGCGGAAACGAGTCATGCCCCGAGCTGGTGGAACGTTACAGACTCGGTGGGATTCACCCCGACCCTGAACTGGTGTAACGATACAGATTCAGTGGGATTCACCCCGACCCCGAGCTGGCGTAACGATACAGACTCGGTGGGATTCACCCGGACCCCGAGCTTGGAAGAATAAAGCTTCGGCGGAAACGAGTCCTGCCCTGAGCTGGTGGAATATTTCAGACTCGGTGGGATTCACCCCGACCCCCGAGCTGGGAAGAATAAAGCTATGGAGGAAATGAGTCACGCCCCGAGCTGGTGGAACGTTTGTCACTTACATGAGGGAAGATTTCCAACCTTCGAGGCTCTGCGGATCCTGGCGCGGGCGTCCCCTTACCAGATCAGCGAAAATGAAAAATTGGAACAAAGCAAAGATAACAATAAAAAGGTGGAGGTGACTTAGCACATACCTCATGGAAAAAAGTCAAGAAGCAAAAAATACAACTCGGGCGCTCCGAGGCAGCGTTCTGCTCGAGGCCCCCAAAACACAATTTTAAACCTTACAATTCTGTGTCGCGGCTAACCAGGCTATGGATACGCCGATCAGGATGGTTAGGCAAATCCCCACGGGGGATATGGACACCCCGTATGCCCCTTCCCTGGGTGGTTCTCAATGGGACTCATCAGCCGACTCGTAGGGGCAGAAACCTCCCTAGGTCCGGTTTACCCGAGACTCCTGTAGTCAAAGGCGCCATTCGGCCAAACCAAAGCCAGGTGGTCCGATGGTACTCGGTTCAGGACTCACCAGCCGACTCGTAGGGGCATAAACCTCCCTAGGTCCGGTTTACCCGAGACTCCTATAATCAATGGCGCCATTCGGCAAAACCCAAGCCAGGTGGTCCGATGGTACTCAGCGGGACTCACCAGCAGACTCGTAGGGATATAAACCTCCCTAGGTCTGGTTTACCCGAGTCTCCTGTAATCAAGGGCGTCATTCGGCCAAACCCAAGCCAGATGGTCCGATGATACTCAGCGGGACTCACCAGCCGACTCGTAGGGGCAGAGACCTCCCTAGGTCCGGTTTACCCGAGACTCCTATAATCAAGGGCGTCATTCGGCCAAACCTAAGCCAGGTGGTCCGATGGTACTCAGCGGGACTCACCAGCCGACTCGTAGGGGCAGAAACCTCTCTAGGTCCGGTTTACCCGAGACTCCTGTAATCAAGGGCGCCATTCGGCTAAACCCAAGCCAGGTGGTCCGATGGTACTCAGCGGGACTCACCAGCCGACTCGTAGGGGCAGAAACCTCCATAGGTCCGGTTTACCCGAGACTCCTGTAATCAAGGGCGCCATTCGGAAAAACCCAAGCCAAGTGGTCCGATGGTACTCAGCGGGACTCACCAGCCGACTCGTAGGGGCAGAAACCTCCCTAGGTCCGGTTTACCCGAGACTCCTGTAATCAAGGGCGCCATTCGGCCAAACCCAAGCCAGGTGGTCCGATGGTATTCAGCGGGACTCACCAGCCGACTCGTAGGGGCAGAAACCTCCCTAGGTCCGGTTTACCCGAGACTCCTGTAATCAAGGGCGCCATTCGGCCAAACCCAAGCCAGGTGGTCTGATGGTACTCAGCGGGACTCACCAGCCGACTCGTAGGGGCAGAAACCTCCCTAGGTCCGGTTTACCCGAGCTACTCCTCAGAAATGCGAGCCATGGGGTAGTAACGCTCCGGCCTCGGGGGTTTGATAATGACACCCGGGATTGGCGTGCCACGGACTTGGTGCCCTCCCCAATTACCGATCACCCTTTCGCATCGAGCACATCCCAAGAATATTGAAAACAACTTTCACATTCATTTAATAAACAAGTAAAAATGGACAAGTTTCTTAAAGAAAATGAGAGTTTTATTCATATTCAAAGGACCTGCTGCCCTTCTTACAACTCTTTGCGGGACATTTTAAGAGAGGCTTTTACGATGCTTCCTTCTGGTTCTTGTTTCGTGGTCCGTCCACGTCTTCTGAGCTTGACTCTGAAGACTCCCGATGCGTATGTCGTAGTTGTAAACTTCACACGCATGCTGGTTCCCGAGTTGGGGCTTCTTCAGATCCTGTTGATCTGAACTTGATCCCAAACTGGATCACAGGGTCTGCTGCACTAGATGCTCGACGGGCGCTGATGAGTAATGTATTTTCCCTGGAGCCCGCATACCCCGAGTGAACTTGGGTTTCCAGCCGAGGCCTTCAGTCTTTGCTCCTTGTGGTTCTCCCCGTGGGCTATTTTTCCTTTCATCTCATTCGGGGAGACCACCATTCCAAGTGAGGGGGACCCTGAGGGACGTCATCCCCGGTCATTGGCTGACTAGTTCCCAGCTGGATCCTTGAGCACTACCAGCCTGTAGCGCTGAGGACTTAGGCAAACCGATCAGTTATGGCGCCTGCTCCAGGAGGGACTAGTTCAGTTGCGGCCAACGAAAATCACCCATCCGCGACGTTACATTCCATTCTACAACTCAGCCCTGATGGGTGATCGTTGGCTACCCCTCTTACATTCCATTCTACAACTCATAAGAAGAAAGTTTCTGCTACCAACCATTCTTCTTGCGAACCCTTTCCTTCCCCCGTTCTGACTAACTTCTTCCCATTCCTTTCCCCTTTCAACCATTCTGCTGCTGAACTCTCCAACAACACATAGATTCCACCATCTACCATCATCTTACTACGCAAGTCGCTTTTCGTCCTACTCCCCACAGACAGCGCCAACTGTTGACGGACAATTTTCGTCCTAGGGTCAGTTTCGAGATAACTACCCTGAGACAACCTTCCATCAGCCTTGAATTTGTTTGGTTATGGGGGGGACCAAAGGCAAACTTAGTAAAAGGTGAGAAAAACACACATATTGACAATAGAGTTTTAACGTGGTTCGACGGAGCGAAGCCAGCCTACGTCCACGAGCACAAAACGGTGGGGTGTGTTTTTATTGCCAAAACCGACTCGACCGACCGGTTTTGAGCGAGGTCTGGATGCGGACGAGCAGTTGAAAGTGTGTTACAAATGGTGTTCTTTGTCTTAGTTACAAGTTTTTGTCTAAAAGACCCAACCTTTACAAATGAATCTACCATCCCTTTATATACTCGGAAAATACACATTGTTCCTCTAACTTTATGACATTTCCCGTTCAGTCACCGACTGATTGACGGGCTCTCTGCCCCAAGACTGTCTTCGCCGAAAGTAAGCCTGCCTCCTGACGGCCTGTCACATCATTTTGCTTTCTCCACTGTCACACGCAAAAGATAATGTTGACAGCCTGTAAAGTGCTTTGAAATAATAGCATGTTTTGGAGGGAAAATCCAACAACTCTTGATCTTGTGTCGGCCTTCAAAGAGATCGGCCAAGAGATCTGCTGAACGTCTTCAAACTGTTTCCGCCCTGATCCGAGATATCCGAGCCCATCCACTGGTTCCGGGGAGTAAGGCCGAACAAACCGAGCTCTGGGTAAAATGTGGTCGGCCTAGGTTTGAACTGGTCGGTCTCTGGAATCTGTGCCAAGTCACATCCTTTGGTCGGCCACAATCATAAAAACGGGTGAGGTGAATTCCCCTCTCTGCCATTGTCGAACTGTGCAAAAGACTTAGCCGCAAAAATCCTCATCAACACATCTCACATGTCAAAAATAATTTCGGAAATTATGCCGGAAAGACTAAGGTGTAACATAATCGTAAACATTTAATGTCAAATCTGGGTTGTATGATATCGGATTTAAATCCAAAAATTAAGTTGAATTAACCATACCGTATTACTATATAATAAAGTTATTTCTCATGCGGCAAAAGTTAGCTAAAAACAATAAAATATACTGATTTCGTAATATTAGTGGTCTTTCATCACTTATACATTTATATATATAATTTATCCCACCAAGATTAATTAAAAAGAATGATTTCCAAAGGCACTTTAAAAATGTGAGTAATGAGTTATGAATAATCAATAACAAATGCTTAATAAAGCTCATGAACAAGGTACTTGATATAAATATTTTGTGATTTGGCAGTTGATATTGGTAGATACAATATTTTTATATGTTGTTCTTGTTGAGTGAGGAACGGAAATGCCGAACGCAGCGAAACCCGTCCGAGATCAAATTCTGAACGAATAAAAAAATTTTATTCTTTTTTTTTTATTATTATCCGGCAGTCCCAAAACAGTGAGTAAAATTTGTTTTCAACTTACAATTTTCAAATGCATTAAAAATATTTTCCATGCATTAAAAATTACCATAAGCTAATTAAAATTTGTCAACACACTTTAATATATTTATCAACTCTTGACAAATTAATCTAAGCATCAAAATTATTTCCAACACTTGAAAATAATCCAAACATACTAAAATTAATTTTCCAACATTTGAAAAATTAATTCAAGCATACAAAATAATTTTCCAACTCTTGCAAAATTATTCCAAGCATACAAAAAAATAACATATCAACTATATATCAATTTTCCAACACTTCAATGCTTCTAATCCTCACATACATGCTTCCAATTAATCCAACAAATCCACAACAATAATCATCAACAAATTGAACAATAAATTTACAAATTAAATTTACCACAAGATGCTTTCAAGCCTTCCCAATTTGTGAATGGTTGCATCCAAGTTTCTTTGAATCTTCCAAACTTTTGAACTCCTTCAAACTCCACCAAATTGAGCTCTCTCAAGAACAAATCTTTGTGATCAAAAGGTGGTTTGATCACTCAAGAGTGGCAACAAATTTTTCCCCAAAATTCAACTCTTGAACTCTAAGAAAAACTTGAACAACTTCAAGAACTACAAGAACAAGAATCAACCTTTAACTCTTAAAGATTAATTTCAAGCTCATGATAATTTGTTTGGGTGATTTTAGTGAGTGTTTTGGTTTGATTTTTGGAAAGCTAAAACAATTTTTTCTTTCTCTCTTTCACGGTAGTGAGCTGCTTCTTCTAAAAAAAATTTGCCCCTTTTTTTTGTTGTTCTTGTTTTGCTCGGCAGAGAGCAAGTGGAAGGGAAAGAAAAAGCTTATTCTCACTTTTTCACCTTTTTAGTTTCGTCAGAGGGTAAGTCAAAAGAAGAAGCAATTTTTTTTTTTTTTTTTTTTGCATTATAAAACATTTAAGGAAAAGCAAAAAGCAAAACCATTAAAGCAAACTATGATTAAATAGATATTTTGTTTCATCTCATAAAGTAAAATAAACTTAACCAAGATTAAAACAAATATCTCACCAACTTTAGTAACTTAGTTACAATTGAATGAATTAGTTACTTTAACAAAAAAATGTTCAATTGCTTTAACTTAGTTACTTTAATTAATTAAAATCTTTATTTGTATAAACTAAGTAATTAATTTTGTATATTAATTTAATAATTAAATTAATACACTAATTAATTACTAATTTAATGTAAATCAAATTTACATCTATTATACAATAAACTTATATCAACTCTTAACATAAAATTAATTAATTCAATTCATCTCGTTAATTATCGGACTAAACAATTTAATCCTAAAAACCCAAAAAAAATACTTTGTCAATATTTGACGAGAGGTCGCCCTAGTGCTCAACGAGTAAACTGAATATAATGGAACTCTCTAGGCACACGTTCGGTTGTTACGTATATATATACATATATATCTCATATACTTGTATTCATATTTCATGAAGGCCTGTCCACCTATAAATCATGACTAAACAACACGACACGTCGAACCATACAAGTCGAGGTTAAAACGCTAATGTATAATCCATTCGTCATTTCCGTTTCCAATCGAGTAAAGTTATAGTTATACTGTCAAAACCTTATCTACTCAATATAAACTAACTTTTCAAAACTATATTTCATTAATAAATAATATATGCGAAACTCTTTTCAATATTATTTATAATGTCAAAGAAACAATTTCTTCGACGAACTTTCGGCCGAAAGATTTCCGGAATATACTCTGAAAAATATCTGGAAACATAATCCAACCATATGGACAGACGAATCCTCATATTAACACACACCGATCTTCGTGAGCATCGGTCTATACCTAACAGACATCCAGCGGTCAGACCATGAAAGGTCTCTGACATGCATGGTATCAGGCATAGAGGATCACTCACAAGACCACTGTGGTGTCTCAAGTCAAAGGACCACAATAACTACTCAACTCGAAAAGAAAACTATAGACAGTTTTATGGAATATCTATTAGTCATCTTTTATGAGTTTGTTCAATATTCATTCAACTAATGAATATCAATATTTCTATACGAACTTCCGCTAAGCTCACAGTCTATTGAGACAAACCATATGTCCATTACATATATAGACAATGCACTAGTCTTACCAATATAATGACCGACCCATGTCAATATATCTAGACCATGAACAAATTATATTCGAGAGAATGCGTGATATTTCTCAACACCATTTGCAACTCTTGCAACTATATCATCATATGTTGTAACTCTCGGGTCTTTACTAAATTCATATAAGGTTCCGAGTGTAACTCGAAATCTCTAACTCTTAGAGTAATTTAACTCTTAGATTTACAATATGTAAATAAAAGTAAGAGTTTTACCATATAAATAAATAAATAACCATTATATAATAAATATTATATTACATAAATATCAAATATTTATACAAAAAGTGAATGGTGCTCGATCACCATTTCCAACAGTTCTGTTATTTACTCTTATTAGCATAGATTTGCTATCGAAATCTCTAGAAGCAACCACCTTTTATGGATATTGGATGCAAAAATGCTTCTCTTATTGACCTAAAGATCACGCGCCTATGGGTGTTTACGGTGCGGTTCAGATCGATTTTTCGTTTAATACTTCAAATCGTGCGGGTTGATCGTTTGGAAAATTAGAAATCGAAACCACAAATTCGATAAGGAAATTCATGGTGGTTCGGATCGGGGTTCGGTGGTTTGGACGGTTCGGGTCGGCGGCTTTGGATTATAAATATTTTCACGAAAATTTTGTATGTTTTCACATAATAATTGAAGAGAAAAATTACCTAATTTTCATTTATACATTGTATATTGTCATATGATCATTAAATATCTTAAATTTCCTAATTAAAGAAGAAAAAAAATATAAAATAATGTCTAATTTGAAAGCGGATCGGCGGTTTAGGTAGTTCGGGTCGCGGTTTAGGTCAAAACCGCGCACCGACCCAAAATTTGTGTTTCGGTTCAGGCTGAATCGAAATCATTTTCAATATTTTTCTAAATCACGAGGTTCGGGTCGGGTCGGGTTGCAGTTTGAACTGAAACCGTGCACACCCCTACACATGCCCACTTTGATTTTGATGATAACAAGCCACATGCCAAGAGCAAAATGTGTGATATTAATTTTTAATTTTGTAAAGTTTCTTTGATTATCAATTATACATGCTAAGTATTTAATAGCTCAAATAAAACATATCTCATACATGATATTTATCTTTTGAGTCAAAAATTATTATTATTATTATTTTTTAATGAAAAATGACCTAAGGTTTGTCCAAAGGGTCATCTGTGTAAGGAACATTGGACATCATCTAAGCCACATTGGTATGATATTGTCCACTTTGGGCCTAAGTTCTCATGGATTTGCTCTTTAGCTATACCCAAAAGGTCTCATACCAATGAAGATACATGTCCATCCTTATATACCCATGATCTTCCCAATTTCTAACCAATGTGGGACTTTGAGACTTTGTTTGCTCACAACAATCTTCCCCTCCAACAAAGGACCACCGAGCCTCCCCTCAAACAATCATCCATCTGTCAACTCCGGCTTAGGTCAACTCCTCTTCACCGTGTTAGGATTAGGACACATCCATGAAGACCAGAACACACCGCCTATCCAACCGAGCACATCCATATATCACGATCGGGGCTTGCCACCTTTAGTTTTTACATTCCGAGGATTCATCCACATGGCTAACTCCGAGGTATGGCTCTGATACTACTTGTAAGGAACCTTGGACACCACCTATATCTATATTGGTATGATTTTGTCCACTTTGAACCTAAGTTCGCATGGATTTGCTCATGAGTTATACTCAAAAGGCCTCATACCAATGAAGATACATGTCCATCCTTATATACTCATGATCTTTCTCATTTCTAACCAATGTGTGACTTTGGGACTTTATGTTTGCTCACAATAATCTGCACCATCCAGTAAATCACTAATTTTTTAGTTTCTTACTTCGGTCGACCGCATAGTGCAAGTTCCGTCGACCAAACATACTAGAATTCTGCATAACAATAACTGCCATATGTACTTCGGTTGACCGTCTTATTCAACTTCGGTAGACCGTTTGTCAATAAAATTCGAATTTTAATGTCTAAGCAGTTAGTTTTTGCGTGAAACTATAAATACTTTTATAAATTTGATTTGGTGGCACTTAGGACTTTCTTTATTCATCTTTGATCATTATGGAGAGATACTATTGAGCTCTAACTTACTTCCGTACATAATCATTCTCAAATTTGCTCATAAACTTATTTATTTGCTCATTCAAGGAGCTTCTTCTTTGTGATGAGATTTCATCTTCAACTTTATAGTATTTGAGCATCGGGATACCCTTAGGGTTAATTTGTGAGTGAGACGCTATTGTTGAGTGTGGGAAACACTTGTAGTGGGAGATACACTTTGTAAGGGTTTGATTGATAATTTGGAAATCAATTGGTTTGTAAAAAGTTTGATTGACACCAGTGAAATCAATTGATGATAGTGATCTATTTAAAATCAAAATAATATTTTTATAGTAATATTGTATGAGATCAGTTTTGATGTCTAAATTTAAATTTAAAAATTAATTTGAATTAACCACACCTTAATTATTATTATATAACAAAGTTCTTTCTCGAGCGGCTAAAGTTAGCTAAAAACAATGAAAAATATACTTATTTCGTAATATTTAGTGGCCTTTCATCACTTATACTATTTAGAAGTGATAGGGATAAACTATATATATAAAAGTGCAAGGCATACCCGTATCGAAAGTGTGACAAGGCATAAACTATGTATTATTACCGCCAACTTGTGGGGTAGTTGATATCATATACTACTAGCATAGTCCAAATATTTGATATAACTAATGGTTGCTTGTGGTAATCAACAAGTATATTGAACTAACCTTAAGGAATATCCATATTAAGATTATTTACTTGATGTGTCTGTGGAATCCTCTTAGTAACGATGTATGAGGTAATCATAAGATTTAAGGTCTTTACTAATCTTATGTGAGAGTGATGTAACTTTAATGCTGACCTAAATCGTCTTTTAGGGATTACCAATAGGAGAGTGACTGGTTTACATGATGAACATATGAATATTGTCGAAGACACGGTAGAAGATCACTAAACTCGGTATAAACTTATATTTAATGAGTTAAGTATCTTATTGCATAGTATCGAGAATATAATCAACACTAAACCATTGACTTTTAGAGTAGATTTGTTCCACACTTTAGGCCACATGGTGGGATACTTGATTGGGTGAAGGATAGTATCATAAGAAAGTCATTTATGAAAAGATTTTATTCATTTTCATTCGGGGATCATGGTACACTGCTAGATGTCACTCATTATCATTAGAATATAGCAACCACATGATGGTATATGTATCTAATTGATATTATGTAAATGGAAATTATGTAAAATATGTTTACATATTTGGGAATCATTTTGAAATTTGTTAACACGAGAACATGAAGAGAATCGATGTTGAAATCGATATCAATAAATTAGCAAAATGATTTTTAATAAAATGGCTCGCCATTAGGATAAAACGGCTAGTCTATTTTCAAAAACTAGTTTATAAACTGCTAGCTATATTGATAACATGGAAAGCCATTCTTACTAAATTAGTATAGCTAAAAAAATGGCAGGTTTGCATTAAAACGACAAGTTGTTTTGGCGCTGATATGGTTATAAGATAAAGAATCAAATTCATTTTGATTGAAAGAATTTTCCTTTCATGGTATCAATTTTATAAGATTGAAAAATGAGTTGTAACATTCCTAAAACTAACCCTCACATCTATGAAGGTTTGACAAGGGTTTTAACAAACCCTAGCACTAAATAAACCCAATTTGTGAGTAGTTTTTATCATAGCCTTGGTGCATGTACACAAATTACACACTTATATCCATCTCTTCTCTTTTGGTCAATGGTTCTAGGTTCCACCCTTGTGTGTGATAGATATAGACCCTAGGGTTTAAAGATGTCACATCCCACTAAATGCAAGATGTTACCGACATGAGATAAAAATAACCAGTCTCACTGAGCCTAAAAACTAACGAAAAGCAGACAAGGCACATCCTAAAAATGGGTAACTTGGATCAAAGTCCAGCAATAAAAGACCTGTTAAAACATCAAATAAGCATAAAGAACCTCCGGTACAACTCAAAACAAAATAAATCGCATCATCATTACTCAAGGCTTTATACCTGAATCAAAGTATACCAACTAATTGTTGGGGTTGGTGCTCAGAGCGCCAATGCGGACCGTATTTATGTCTGATTCATGAATACGAACATCCCCTTATTCCATAATATTACTTATTTATGGTTGCACCTATTGTTCTTATATACGTATTCGATCTGATTACGATTAGATTGAAACTAAATGTGGTTTAGTGATATGTATATATTAGACAAAGGCCCGATAATATATAATGCAGTACACAGTTACAAAGTTAGTTTGTAATTGACATTGGGAAGTGTCACTGCTATATGTATATTATCAAACATAGTTTCTGGTCAAGATTTGCTAACACGGGTCGGTTAGTCAAATCCGTTGAGACCAGTACATGTCGTATATCGAGACTTGGTCCGATGGTTTATCCCAATGAACCATGAGTCTGGAGAGACTCGTATAGACGTGTAGGTGTTTATAGTGTATAAACACTGAACGGCTCACCGAAGATTCTTAATGGATGGTACACCAACGTCAATAAGAATCTTCTCGGGTTGAGTAGCATAGTGGTCCTTCGACTTGAGATACCACTGTGGATGTATGAGACATCCTCCACACTTAGATGGCAGTCACGTCACCGATCTATTTAGATCAGACCTCCGCCTGTTCGTTAGGTGTGGACCGATCCTCAGGATATCCTGTGTGTGTCAAGATAGGATCCGTCAGTTCTGTGTACAGAGCATAGGTAGTCCATATATAATTAGCAGTGTGTTAAATCTGTGGCCACAGTATACTTCGGAAGTAAGTTCCGATTGTTATTTAGAGATTGCTAATGAATACGTCGACGGGATAATACCTATAGAGATTTGATGTTTACATCTATATCTCTGGGATTATCCGGATACCTGTGACGGAGGGATTATACGTATGCAATGACCTCGACCTGTATGATTCAGCGAGATTATCTGTGATCGTCATAATCTACGGGTGGATAGATTATGGACACGAAATTGGATTTTGTGACGGATATACCAGAATCTAGAGAGTCTCAATAATGAAACATACTCGTAGAGCACTAGAGCAATATTTATGAATAATGATGATTATTTATAAATCGTTAAACGAAAAATACATGCGAACGGGCCGAACCGTCATTTCCTAATTAATGTGTATTTGTATTTAATATATGATATTATTAAATACACATTAATAAATAGTCAAATAAAGGTATTTGACATATATCATTATATATGTATTTGAGATATTTAAGCAAATATAATACATATATTTGATATATTTGTATTTGATTAATTATTTAATTATTTAATTGTTAAATGATTAATATAATTAAAATATAAATATATCACCAAATGATAAAGTTAGGAAGTGATTATAAGTTGCAATTGTTGACTTATACATTAAAGGAAATGGTTGTCAAATTGATTTTGACTTCTTAAGATATTTGTTCAAATTGTTTGAAAAATGAAAATATCTTTTTCCTTTATTTCTTGATAAATTCGGCCAACACTTATAAAATATAAGAGTTTTATTTTTCTTAGTTGCATTTTTTGACTTAATATAAATATCTATAAAGTGTTATTAAGATATTTTATCAAGTTGATTTAATGAAATTCAAATGAAATTGAAATTAATATTTCTTGTATATGCCTCTGCCAAATTCGGCCAAGGCCTTTGTGATGCAAGTATATATTGTTTTTCATTTCATTTGGTATCTAACCTAATACACTTTAACCAAAAACTCCATTAAAGGAAGGCAAAGAATGCTAGAGAGAAAAGAAAGAAAAATCAAGAAAAGCTTGGAAAATAGTAAGTATTCCAACCTTCCATTAGAGAGTAATTTGTTCCTCTTGTTGTGGGCAACATCTTGTGATGTTCTTGAGTTTTTCTATTATTTATTCTTTGTGTTTTTTATGGATAAAAGTTTGGTGAAAGTGTTGAGCATGTATAATGGAGAAAGCTTGTGACTAGTGTAGTTATAAGTATTCTTTTATGGTTTTGGAAACCTTGTTGCTAATCTAGAGTTGTTGACCCACTCTTAGATGACCTAGATTTGATCTTGAGTTGTTTCATTGTGTTGAGACTTTGATTGGATGGAAGAAACATGATTGAAGTATTGGATTTAACCAATTTGGTCTAATTTGTCCAATTTGATGAAATTGAAAAATTAGGGTTCATAACCAATTCCAAATTTGGGGCTTTTCATTTATGTCGTGTATTTGGATGTGTATATGATGCATATAAAGTTTCATGTTCATTGGATTACATCTTGATGTGTTTTGATGCATGAAATGTCAAAGTGCACAAATTGGAACCTAATGGGTGCATTCGGCCAAACTTGGAATTTTGGGGATTTATGTTTCCCTTGGTGTTTTGATGTTTTGAACATGCTAAGTTCATCTTAGAAATGATTTAGAATCATTCAAAATTGATTAGATCAATTTCGGACTAAAATGGACAAAATACCAAATGTAAGGGCAATTCGGTAAATTCACTTAAATATGATTTATTGAATTTTATTTCATAATTTGATTATTGGATAATTAAATAAATATGTTTATTTAATTAATCCGAGAAAAATTTTTGAAATCGGAAAATTTGATTTTCCACCGCTTCCGCTGCGTTACCGGATTTAGCCCCTAAAAACCCCTACAAAATGGTATCAGAGCGAGTCTGATTCTAGGCCTCCATAAATGATTAGCTTGTTTTATTCAATGTTTAATCATGTTTTCTTGACTTTATACATGCATGTTATAATCTAATTTGATTAGATTTAGGGTGTATGACACTTAATGGAATATCCCCTTTTACTAAGGTTTTAAAGTAACTAGTATTGGAATACTTATTTCTTGGTCCGTCTTGTCAATACGGTTTATAAATATCTTTTCGTTGACTACATCCGAGACCGTGCCTCTGCTGTGAGGGTGTAGCTGATAGAAATTTATTTATGCCGAATGTATATTAGATACTAGATAAATTCAAGCGAAAGCGGAATCCTGAACGTGCCCTAGCTGTCAGGGTTACGCAAGTAACTTGAGTTTATCATTGACAAGTTTAACCTTGGTACGTCTCCTTGTGGGCCTGCCTTCGCAGCGACAACGAGAAACGACCAGGACCGGAACCTTGGAGTCACTAGTGAGTGATTGACAATTAGTTGTCTACCTATGAATATACATAGGCGAGACCGTGCCTCTGCTGTGAGTCGAAATATATTCATGGGGTCCTCTTCCCATTATGGAATTCGATTTAATTATTGAATTCTCGTCTTTCCTTTGGGGATTAAGGCATTACGTAAAAAATAAAAATAGTGGGAGGCACTGCTAAGTTTAAAATATTCCATAACTTAGGCAGTGTATGTTATTATGGAAATTGCCGCTTGTTTGTTTCCTTATTATATAGTAGATAGAATTAAACTTTTATTAAATGCACACATATTTTGATATGTTATCTGACTAGACTCTTGGTTGCAGTTATTCTAGAATAGGTTCTAGATACTAATAGACTAGGATATTATTAGATTAGTCTAAACCATCGGGAACTGTTGTTCCGTTTTTCTTCAAAAAGAAAGATGGTTAATGACTTAGTTTCTAAGTCATGATAGATAATCTAGATAGATATCCCCTTTAGGATATAATACTTTAGAGACAATAGTTTCTTATGCAGTAAGAATTGACTTGAATTAGTTCATGTCTCGAGATTCTTGACTAACATTAAGAAAGTCCTATTGGTATTTGTTTATCTAGTAATGACGTTTCTAAGCTTTAATTACCTTTAGAGGTAATGTGTGCGACACAATTTGCTAATCAATTATTTACAATTGTTGTGAATAGTTGAATGCAAATAGTAAAGCTAAAGAAAGGAGATGCGTATAGTTGTGTATAGAAAATATTGATTTTCACAAATACTACAACTATAGGTATTGGATACCAGATCTCCCGTCTAGTTATTTGAAATATTGGTTAACGATTGTTTTGATATTTGATATCGAAACTCGTGACTATTGGATAGTCACTTGTTCTTTATAAACAATTGTTATATATTTTATAATAACTAGTAGTGTCATTGACGTAGAGATAAACATTAAGAAAAATTATTCGGTAAAGTAAATAATTTAGAACGGTGCTTTATGAATTTAATCACTTAAGCATTGGATGCTAATTCCGTATGGTAAAGGATGGTTTGATACTAGATCACACCACACATCCTTATCCATTTAATGAATATTGTACTCAGGAAAGTGATTAAGATCTCGTTTAACCAATGATTGTCATTGGACCACCAAATTTATTTAAATGATACATTGGATGTATGTAGTTTAATAAATAATAATTGCTTAAGGTAGTTTTCTTTATTTCGTAACTTGGTTGATGAATTGTCATAACTTAGTTACGTGTTTCTGAAGGAACACATATTGAAAGTCTTGAAAGTATCAAGAACTTTCAATCTGTTCTGATGAAACGAAGATTGAACATTTTTGACTTGTTCAAATATATTCAATCTAAAGTATTTTGAAAACTTGATCCTTAAAATTCATTACATGTCTTTGAACTGTTCAAAGATCTTTGATACGATCAAACATTTGAATTTAAAGCAATTAGTTCTAAGGTTATACAGTGAATATGATTCATATTCAATATTATTCTTCCACGATTCCATCTTGATAGAATTGAGTAGTGGGAGCAATTGAATCTTATATGATTTGATTCGTTTGATATTGAATGTTACCGAATTAGTTTCAATACTCTTGGGGTTATACTCCAGTAACACTAATTCATCTCTTTAATTAATGTTCCATTATTTTCTACAGTTGCATATATGATATGTATAGGTAGAAAATTTGAATCTTGAAAAGTTTGAGATTTCAATCTTTCTTTTATATAATAGTTATATAATGGAAATTACTTACACCTCGGAGGTATAAGTAAAAGTTTATCGTTTATTCTGTTTAATAGAATATTGTATTCTATTTAATAGAATATCTTTCCTACGATTCTAAGTAATAAAATCATTTTATTACTTGGTGTGTAACATCAGATGTTAATTATTGTAGAAAAGACTTGACTTATTGAAGTCAAATGTGAGAATGATAAATTATAAATGGAACTACGTTATTAATAAGATGAAACAACCCTTATACATCTTCCGTCCAATAGGATAACAGAATCATTCAAGAGTATTTGATACTTAATGGTTCCGTTGTTTTCTTACTGAAGAATAATTATCCCATAACTTATAATGGAAGCGATATTTGATATCGATTCTGGAAGTTCACCATTGAACCATAGATCTGAGATTGTTCATAGCTTACTACGATCAAGTTTTGAACTTGATTACGCTTTCATTATGAATTAGTTCATGATATGTGCTAATTGTTTGCGCAGCGAAAGCATTGTGAGCTTATTAAAGGTTTGACCTTTACAGTATGACAGTGAGAAAAGTTATACTCAGCAATCTATTGTAGATTCTGAGAAAACTTATCTCTAGTCACACTAATGAACAATTAGAGATATATTGGTTAATGTTAATATGAAACTGTACATTTTAACTAAAGAATACAAAGTGGCGTTTTTGAATGACTTATTCAGATAAGAGATCAGTTGTGATTTCTTTGTTTGAAGAGTTCATTCTGGAATGGTGATGAGTGATATTTATATCACTATTTCCCACTCATTTAACCTAATATTTTGTATAGATTCTTGAGTTTTGTGAACGTTTTGATATGTTTTGTGTTATTTTTGTAGATAAATAAAATTTGGAAAGCATTGGAGGCAATTTGGGGCAAAAACGGACAAAAATGCGTCAACAGGGATATTTTGGTCTTTTGCGCGTCGCGACGCCCAGACTTCCGCGTCGCGACGTCTAAAATACGCCGAACAGTGCTAACGTGCGCCGGGGCCACAAATCAGAATCTGAGAAAAGTTTGACTTTGCTAAAATGCGCCGTGCCACGTGTCACCATCACAGCCGACCTGCTAACGTGCGCCGTGCCACGTGTCATCATCATATGCTGCCGACACTCAAAGTTGACACGTGTCGCCTCGTTATCAGCCATGTCATTGGTCAAAAAGTCAACTTCGCCATGTGTCACGCCACGTCATCCTCCACGTCACAAGGTTAACCAAGTCAACTTGCCACGTCAGCATCAGCCAATCACAGCGTGACACGTGTCGCAATTCTATGGTGCCGACAGTCTCTTTCCCACGTGTCGCCACATCACCGCCACGTCAGCGCCACGTCAGCATCAATAATTGAGTATCCTATCCTTATCTGAGACGTGGCGGATAAGAATCTCAGCGACCAATCAGAAGCCGCCACGTGTCACAATAATGAAGCCCAACCACTCTGACACGTGTCACCTTATCATCTTATCCAGAATCTTCAAACCAGCGAACCAGAGAATGCCACGTCGACAAATCCGGCGTCGCGACGCTGGATCCTACCGAGGCCTATAAATTGAGCTCGAGATTTCAGAATTCATTGCACCTTCCTCTCTCTTCAATTCCTTCTAAAGAGAGAGTTCTCTCTCTAGATTCTTTAGTTTTTAGTTTTAGTTTTTAGTTTTGTAAATAATTTTAATTACGTTTGTAATAATAGTAATTTAATTTTTACTTTTTACTTTTTACAGTTTTTACTATTTACCATGAGGAGGTAACTTCTCCAGCTAGGGTGAAAGGTAATTCTTTTACTGTTACTATTTAGATTAATCTCCCTTAAAAATAATATATTCATTATTTAAAATATTGACTTAAAAAGGATACCGCCAGATTGGTCGGTTGGTAATTCATTTTAATCTGGTTTAAACCTGACTAATAAAGGATACCGCCAGATTGGTCGGTTGGCAATTTAATTTTTGTTCCGCCTTTATGGCTGGTTGGACTTAATTTGACTTAATCAGGATACCGCCTATATGGTCGGTTGGTATTATTATCACAAGTTTATATATTATTTTATGGGAGATATCTAAATTAGTAGTAGTAAAAGTAATTCCTTTTACCTTAGCATTTTATTTTATTTTACTTTTCAGTTTTACTTTATGTCTTTTACTTTTCAGTATTTTACTTTATGTCTTTTACTTTTAAGTTGTTACTAGCCTTAGTTATGTGTTAGTTATCTGGGGTTGTGATGAATTCTAATATCACCGGTTTATAAGGGGTTATTTTATAGTTTGGGTAATTTAAAGGTTTACTTATTAAGTCTTAAGCTTAATGCTTCTTGTTGTCTGATCACCAATAAGATTGATGTGGTAAATCTAAAATGAACTAGACATAGGGATTTTAGGTTTCAGCCTTAGACTTAATAGCCCACGATCTTCCTTGAGGATAGATAACCCTTTAATAGATTCCTTACAGGATAGGAATATACCTGTAGGGCGGGGGTAGCCATAATTGGAACTTAAACTTAATGAATCCAGATAATTTGTTTGACATAGACATATGGTTCAATTGGGTTAAACTGGGTATTTGTGTCTGACCATCGACAGAGGCTTTTGCATAATTTAGTGTTCCAGATTAGTAAACTGATTATTACACAAACATAAAATAACCACTTCATCTTTTAAATGATATTAGAATGATTCATGACCCTAGATCTTTGTGTCTTTTGTTATTTTCCTTAGTATTTCTTTTGTCTTTTTATTTATTTATTTTGTAAAACCACATTCAACCAATCAAACAATCATTCTCTTCACCCTCAATTAGATATTTGTAAATAAATAGATTCAATAATTAATAACAACAGTAGGAATTAAGTCCTCGTGGGATCGATATTTTTATACTACTTGAACGATACGTGCGCTTGCGTTATACGTGTGTGTTTACGCCGGTCAAGTTTTTGGCGCCGTTGCCGGGGACTTATATTTCTTGAGTTATTAATTTTGAAACTATCAAATTTACTTATATCTAATTTTCTTTATTTTATTTTGTAATTTTTATTTCTTTTGTTTTCAGGTGATTAAGAAATGGAACACTATTGGGAGATTGAAAGATTACGAGCCTTACAAGAAGATACACCCCACATCTGGGAGCAACAGTCCGGTTTTCTGAGGCCTGTTGTCCAGCCCAACAATTATCACTGGATGCCAGAATCAAGCAATGCTACATTTGCTCATCAGAATGAAATGGGGAGATGTGTAATTTGTGATGGTAACCACCCGAGCGATCAATGTATTTACCTTTCAGAGTGGCAAAATTATCAGAATCATTCAAGATACGAAGAACCATCATATTTTCCATCTTATCCACCATCCACCTTTGATCTTACCAACAACCAGAACCATCAGAGAAAGAACAGATGATTCATATGCTCAAAGATTGGTTTGAAACAGCTCAAATTGATGCACAAATTCAGAGACAATCAGAAATCCTTCAAAGAATGACAGATCAAGTGAGACAATTAACAGAAAACCAGAACTACATACCGCAAGAACAGTTTCAGATGACACTGATGAAGCCTTCAAGTACCCAGAAATCCACAATGACACCTTAACAGAGGAGGAGGGCTGAGCAGTATCAACAACCAGAGGTATCAGTTCAGGAGTCCAAACCAGCAAAGTCTCTATTTGACTTTTATTATTCAGATTCTGATTCTGACGAAGAAGCTGAGCTATTTGTACCACTGCACCAACAACGGAGGATCAAACTTTCAATCCTCAAAATAAAGATCTTGGAGCATGCTTTACCATGATGTTTGATGAGAATCTACCTGAACCATCCATTCCAGTCATATCAGAGGATGAAGACCTAATGTCAGAAACATCTTTACATCCTCAGGTGGAACAAGAAACAGAGCAAATGAAGAGAGCAATTGTCAGACCAAATTAAAAATCCAGAACATTCAGGAAAAACATCGCTGTATCGGGGAGTATAAATCAAAGATATCACCCAGAAGTTTGACAGAATGGAACTCCCATTCCAAGTCAAGCACCATATAAGACCTCCTGATTTTCTTTCTTTCTTTGCAGGAACCACTGGAACAAGAAGGAGCAAAAAGGTGGCACAAGCACTAAATATGACAAAAAAATTTGCCACTTTACCGTTGGAAGAGACCCTTCAAAAGCAACGCTCACGGGATTGTCTTTAATCGGACGTCCAAAACAACACTAAAACCTCCTTAACAGATAGATTTTAGTCACGTCTGGCTGAGAACGAAAAATTTAGCGCTAGCAGGGAGGCAACCCATGCAATTTGTTGTAATTTATTTTTGTGTGTGGAACTTTAATTTGTGTGTTAGTTTTGCAGGAAAAATTAAAAACGGAATTTTTTAGGACAAAGCAAGCCAGTGCAAGCGGGATTTTCAAAATAAAAATTTAACAAAATCACGAAGATACAAAGTCAATCCAGAAGAGACGGCCGAGTAAGGAGACATCTCTTGAGACGCGTCCCTATGGATCTATCAGTCGTAAGACATGGTTTTGCCAAAAAAAAAATCCCTAAAAATTACCGAGCGTCGCGACGCATGACCAATTTCAGCGTCGCGACACTGGTTTGATTACGAGCCTAAAACCAGCAGCCACCACACACAGATCACTCCTCCTTCTTCACAGATCTCACCATTTTCTCTCAACCCAGCAGCCAAATCCAACCTTCGCCGAGCCTTTGCCAAGCCAAGCACAACCGCACCATCATCACCAAAAATCCAACCGAGACCAGACCATCACCGTGAGACACCACCCACCACGCACGATCCAGCCAGCCGAAACCCACCAAACCAAGCTTCGCCAATCCACCGAAATCCACCAGCCGCATCAACAACCACCGCGAGCCACCTTGCCGTGACCGAGCCCTTCATTCGCCGATTCAAAACCGAGCCATCATCATCAACCACACCAGCCATCACCACCCAAACAGCAGCCGAAAACCAGAAGCCATCACCTGAGACCAAACCGAGAAGAAGCCGTGAACCACCACCGAGCCACCAACGACCTAGCCAAACCCCCATCGCACCAAGCCATTGCGTGAACCATCCACTATTCGCCGCACATGTACAAGCCAAGAGCCACATTTGCCGAACCACCAACAACCAAAATCGAGAAGAAGCAGCAAAACAACCCAAGTCCAAACCGATCCGTATCCTCCACTGCCAAAATCAAAACTGAAATTACGGTAATGATTTGATAAAAATTTGATTTGGTAATTGAGATTGAATTCGGTGATTTGGTTGATTATGACTTGGTATTGCGAGAATTGAAATGCGAAGTGTTGATATTTGACAAATTGATTCGTAATAATTGGGGGCGAAGTGTGGAGGAGAAAGATTGATATTTGGAGTGTTTGGTGATTGAGTGTCTTGTGTTGTTGAGGATTTGTGGAAAAACAGAGGTGACTCTGTCGAAATTTTCACTAAAAAATGGTCAATTATCGATCGTGGTAAAAATATAAATTGGACATAAATTTTAATCGGTAATTTTTTCCAATCGGTAATTTTTCCTGTAAAATTTCAGCTGACCAGGTATTATCTTCTAAACTCTTCTTCTACTGTTTAAGACATGGGGACCATGTCTAATTCAGGTTTGGGGGTGGTGAGGTATAGTTATAATACTTGTTTGTATTGTGTTTTTATTTTTAGTCCAAAGTTTTTCGATACTTGTTTGTATTGGTTTTTTATTTTTAGTCCAATATTTTTCGAAAAATACAAAAAAAATGGGAAAATTTTCTAAAATTACAAAAATATTTTGTGTTTTGTGTTTTTATTTTGACTAAAAGGGTGAAATTGGTAAGAGATAGCTGAGTAAGGAGTTTCCACTCCTGAGACGTATCTCAAACCTATTTTGAAACAAGTTAACTTTTGTTTATTTCATTTTGAATTATTTAATTTGTGAATTCTCCATAATACTGACTAAAATGAATCTTCATATGCTCATTTGACAGGTATTATCAACATGCATAGTAACATACGGACATAAGTTGAAATTGAAAAGTTTGTAATATTTAGTGCTCTAGTTTAATTGGAGGAAGCATCTCATAAAGCAATGGAGTAAAAAAAATAAAAAAAAAATTTAAGATCCGGGTTATTAAGTCTGTAAGGGTGTTTTAACACCTAGTGCTCTAAAACCAACTGGTTTGGGAGTCACTGGCCCAAAACTCGCTACATGGATCAAAGATGCTGCAAAAAATATATTTATATTCTGAAATCTGAGTAATTAAGTCCGTAGGGGTGTCTTAACACCTGGTGCCCTAAGCCAACTGGTTTGGGAGCCACCGACCCAAAGCTCGCTACATAGACGGAATGTATTGTATATAAATAAAAAGTCAAAATTCAGAAAAATCAAAGAAAAAATCAGAAAAATTATTCCATTGCTGCAAAAAGGTGTGAAACTGATAGAACTTTAGGACAAAAATATTACTCTCTTATCAACTGCACTTATGACTGTTGTGGGCAAAAATGAGTTGATTAATATTTTGTTGGCTGTGTATATGAAGAATGGTAAAAATAATCGGAGAATTTACTTATTCGGTAATTTAGAATAAAAACAAACAACTAGTAACTTGGAGTAGAAGTTTCACCTAATTAGTCACTAACATCTTTATTCTCTTTTCGCTTGTCTTTTTGCTTTTGTGTGCATTAGTTTTAACTAAATTTTTACTTTTGTAAAAGTTTGTGGGTATCATTGCTGTAAACCCTCACGAGACTACAACTCGTCCACTAGGGACACCTAGGGGTTTAAAGGCTTGTTGCATATGCTAAATGCAACCGTGATCCCTACGAAAGTGGCTTAGTTAATTTATTTATGTTATTTTACTCTATGTTTTGCTCGAGGACTAGCAAAATGTTAGGTTTGGGGGTGTGATGAGTGGTATTTATATCACTATTTCCCACTCATTTACCTAAATTTTGTATAGATTCTTGAGTTTTGTGAACGTTTTGATATGTTTTGTGTTATTTTTGTAGATAAATAAAGTTTGGAAAGCATTGGAGGCAATTTGGGGCAAAAACGGACAAAAATGCGTCAACAGGGATATTTTGGTCTTTTGCGCGTCGCGACGCCCAGACTCCGCGTCGCGACGTCTAAAATACGCCGAACAGTGCTAACGTGCGCCGGGGCCACAAATCAGAATCTGAGAAAAGTTGACTTTGCTAAAATGCGCCGTTGCCACGTGTCACCATCACAGCCGACTGCTAACGTGCGCCGTGCCACGTGTCATCATCATATGCTGCCGACACTCAAAGTTGACACGTGTCGCCTCGTCATCAGCCATGTCATCGGTCAAAAAGTGAACTTCGCCCATGTGTCACGCCACGTCATCCGCCACGTCACAAGGTCAACCAAGTCAACTTGCCACGTCAGCATCAGCCAATCACAGCGTGACACGTGTCGACACGTTGTCACAATTCTATGGTGCCGACAGTCTCTTTCCCAGTGTCGCCACGTCAGCGCCACGTCAGCATCAATAATTGAGTATCCTATCCTTATCTGACACGTGGCGGATAAGAATCTCAGCGACCAATCAGAAGCCGCCACGTGTCACAATAATTGAAGCTCAACCACTCTGACACGTGTCACCTTATCATCTTATCCAGAATCTTCAAACCAGCGAACCAGAGCGTGCCACGTCGACAAATCCGGCGTCGCGACGCTGAAGACCTGGCATCGCGACGCTGGATCCTACCGAGGCCTATAAATTGAGCTCGAGATT
>SKCR01006156.1:0-25269 GCA_019454045.1 Zanthoxylum bungeanum | reverse complement strand
TGGTTGGCTTCTAGCAAAGCACTGTGCCTACCCAATTCTCCAGAAATATTCTTACTGGAATATATAATCTATGTCAGGCGTAGTATACGTAGTATTGCATATTGCGATCCAGTATCGGATGTCACGTGCTAGGCCTGGGGCTGGAATGTGTCTGCCCCGTACGAATAACATGTCGGATGTCTGGTAACTAGTCTCTATAATCGGACATACATGACCTAGTCATAATATCCCGATCACTGCAGTACTTAGAGCACTAGTACCGTATCCTACGTGACATCATCTCCACTATGACTGGAGTGATACTTCCGTCTTGACATCACAACCCAATACACTACGATTCTCGATATACCCAGCAGAGGCGTACACAGAAACGGTTAAAGCCCTGGACGACCAAAACTAAAGCATACCAATTGTCACAAGTATTAGCGGTGCAAGTCTCAGGTTAAGACCAAATACACCTACCATGATTTCGGACTTCCATAGACACATAGTCATACTACCAATGGAATTCCGATGGGTCTATCCAGAGCGAAGCTGTTCTCTGTACCATCGGTTAAAAACACACCTCCTATTTACTTGCATGAGTATCCAATACCCAAATATATGAGAACTATATTGTTATGCCCTCACAACGCGCACAAGTGTAATACTAGTCTATCCGCATTATCGATGTCCAATCTCGATAATACTACGACTAGGGATATTTAATGATTAAACCTTCGTGGATTGATACTGTCTCATATCATCTCAATCAGGAACTAATCATATGGACCTTCTATCATTTATACATCTATGGTGATCTAATCACAAATGATAAAAGAGCATTTCCTTTGTCACATAGTTAATTTGTACAACAACACCATGATCTGTACAAATAGTGACGCTATGGGTCATAATTGTCCAACAATCTCCCACTTGGCCTATAGCCAGTCACTCAAGTGTCATACACCCGAACTACGTACGGTTCGCTCAAACTGCTGAGGAAAGGCTTTCGTCAGCGGATTTGTATGATTATCGTCTGATGTAATTTATACGATCATCACATCGTCACGATGTATGATCCGAACGAATCAGATGAATAGTCAAAGTATTTATCTGGATCATTGATGAGACCATTAATTTTTTAGCTTGTGCTGACGCCTAGCTCAGCTGCTAGTAGAACTATATCTAATCTAATTAGATTTATCATCGACCCAAATGGCTTATATTGCTGCCTCAGCCGCAGCAATAACCCGCATTTGTTTTTTATTCGGTAACAGTATCTTACTTGGAAGATTTCCAGCTCACTGTTCCGTTATTCAAACTGTATAATACTGTTGTTTTTATCGGTTAGGAAACTTCAGCAGTGATCCCAGTCACTTCAAGTTCTCCTTCTCCATAGTTTTTAAGACATCATCCTTAGTTCTCTAAGATACTAACGGATGTTCTTAATATCAATCCAGTGACTATCACTTGGATTGACCTGTTTGTGACTCCATATGCTCAAAGCGTATGAGACACCAGGTCATTACATTTTTCAATGTACGAGTTCTCGGAGAGTGTTAACAACTTTAAATCTATCCCAATAGATCTTATTCCTAGAATAAAGGTTTTTTCTCCCAAGAATTCTACGAAGAATTTTTCATGAAAGCCAAGCTTTCACCGATTGTAATATGGGAATATCATTTCCAAGAAATGACATATCATCATTATTTAGGACAGTCACTTTCAGTGCGCTCCCACTAACCTCCTTATATACACAAGAATCATATTTGTTTTGAATCAATTCATACACCATTATGATTACATCAAAACGATAGTTCCAAAAACCCAATGCTTACTTCTATCCATACATGGATCGAATAACCTGCAAATCTTATTTGCTAGTTTTGGTACGAAAAAACCGTCAAGATGTTATAAACATCCTCCAAAAAGGTTTCCGTTTAAGGAAAACGATTTTGACGTTCAGGTGCCATATTTCATGAATGAAACATGCAACATCAGCAAGCATTATCCAAATGGATTTATCCATGGCAACAGGTAAATGGTTTCATTGTAATCAACACAATGTTGATAACGATACTTTTCCACTACAAGCCTAGCTTAGTACGTTGGTATGCTGCCATCCACGTATGTCTTCCTTGAAGACTTATATAGTACCAATAGGCACAATGCCTTGCGGTACAACAACTAGTGTTCAAAAATAGTTGATATACATGGAATCCATTTCGGACTCATGACACTTTGCCATAATAGGGAGTCGATACCTTGTATCACTTCCTCATACGTAGTCAGTTGGTATTTCTCAAAAGATTGACATCTTTATGAGGTGAGATCAGAAACCCATACCCCAGGTTATTTTCTGACTCTCTCTGATCTACGCGGTTCTTGTGTATTCGAAGATTACTGGTATAGTTTCATCCATGATGAACTGTTCGTGTTCCATTAAGGACTTGGTGCCTTGAACAGTATAACTCTGATTTTCATCGAGTTTTACTATCCTCCCACTTACCACTGCATATCGGTATTCCTTTTAGGAAAACCGCATGGTGAGCAACAATTACATTGTTCTCAAGTGAGTTGTATAAGTACTATACTTTGGTTTCCCTAGGATAACCTACAATTGACACTTATCCAATTCGGTTCTTGTTTGGTATCATCCAAACATATGCTTAGCATTCCCAAATCAACAGGAATGAGAAAACCCGGTTTCTTTCCTGTTCATATCTAATATGAAGTCTGTCAAACAGATTTTCATGGAATCTTATTCAAAATAAGTATTACACTGTTAATGCTTATCCTTTGAAGGAAAATGGTAGCTCAGAGCGACTCATGATTAACCTTATCATGTCCAACAAAATTCGGTTTCTCCGTTCGGACACACCATCAAACTGACATGTTCCGGGATGAGGTCCTCATTGAAAGAATACTATACTCTTTCAAATATTTGAGAAACTATTGCTTAAGTATTTTCATGATGTTCAAACAGTGATGTTTTAATACTTTAGCCGATCTGTTTGTCTATTTTGTGTCGAAACTCTAAGAGTTTCCGATTTATGTTCTTCAAAAGAAACACAACCATAATGCGATGCCACATCCGTAAAGGTCACGAAATATTCTTATCCACCTCTAGCCTAGCTAGACATGGGCCCACTTACGTCACTATGAACAAGGGCTAATAGATTGGTGAACTTACACTTTTACCAAGTAAAAGGTATTTTAGGTACTCTACCTAATAAACTAGATTCATAGACATTATTTGAATGGAATCAAATCCGTCCTAGTATCCACTCTTCAAAAGTGTGGATATACGAGTCTTGTTTAATTGTGTCCCAGACAACACTGCCACAAATAAGTCTCATCTGATCAAATCAGTTTGAGCTATTTGTTTGTCATGTTATATGTTTGAGATTTATTTATATTCAAAATATAAATACTGTTATTCACATATAATGTGTTTATCTCAATATCATCTTTATAAAATAAAACACTTTAGTGTTCTAGAATATAAAGGTATACTCGCAATGAGTTTTACTCGATATAGAGATAATATCTCTAGTCAAACTAGTTACATTACAACAGTTTCCTAATTTAAGTACACACCCAAAAGGGTAGTTTCTAAACTTAGGTATCTATGGTAAAAACAGCGACTTTCGTCCCGTTTCCTATTCGCAGATTAATCTCAATTGAAGTCAGTATCCTGCTCATAGCAGATTCAGCACATCAATGCATATTTATGTATCACACTTAGTATTTAAAATCCAATTTTAATACTAGTAGTGAACATATTTATGACAAACATATTTGAAGTCAGAGCCTTGCCCTTCTTCAATTCCTTCATGTATGCTTTGTCCATACGGCAGTCACGCTTCAGTGATCCCATTTGCAACAGTTTAAGCAGACATCTTGGGATATGTCCTTTGTCTTCCTATAAGACAATAATGATTTTGCCTTTGCCCTTTTCTATATCCCAGAAGCCTTTGGCCAAGCCTTGGGTTTCTAGAATATCGAAGTAAGGTGCGCCTTGCGCTACTTGCCTTATTGCAAACTTTGGCTTTATCTCATTGAGAATGGCCATGAACTCTCCAAGAGTTATTAATTGTAATTTAATACTTCTAAGATCTAAGAATAGATCTATGAAGATCCTTCAATTTCTTCATCATACTTAAGGATCTAATCCTTAGTTTTGATTAGGAAATTAAAGAGTCTTTATGGCAAGCATAATGGATTAAACATTAAAGTTATCATCACATGAATCTTCCAAAGATCATGATCTACAATTTGCTTAACTCCGGGCTTAGGCCTAAGATGTTATTTTATCAAATAAAATAACTTCTTAGTTTCAGGACTATCCTGAAATTTATTCCCAATTTGAAAATTAAAGTCGTCTAAACACATTTTCCCTAGGATAATGTTTTTAAACACTAATCTTTTAATTTAATCTTGATTCTAATAGTCAACTATTTAATCAACGATTTCAGGTACAATCTAATATAATGATTACTATAGTCTAACTATATAACTTATTACAATTTTATTGGTTAAAATCAAATATATATTGATTACTATAATCCAATTATATAATCATTATAAATGATCGGTAAAATTCAAATATATTGATTACTATAATCTAATCATATAATCAACTATAAATGAAGGGTAAAATTCAAATATATTGATTACTATAATCCAATTATATAATCAACTATAAATGAAGTAGTTTGAATACAGTCTAACTGTTAAATTAAAACAAATATTAAATATTAGTCCAACTAACATTTAATTTATTTGACGAATGATATTGATGATTGAGTTGTATGGCAAGTATCTAAACGAATATTGCAAATTTAATTCTTACCTCCCACTATTTTTCTGCGAGCCTCTAACCCTCTGTCGAGTACTCGGGAAACCATGTTTCCTAGTGGGCTAGGATCCCGTTAAATAACACACAATCTTGACTTTGGCCAACAAATTGTATGATACTTAACTAGGTAGATCTCTAAGATCAATTGGATCTCATCCAATTCCTAGATCCAGTAGGTGGACATCCAAGTCCGAAACATATATCTTATATATGCCAATATATCAAATATATTACCTAACATTTTTCCTCTGAATCAACTAAGCCTTGGCTTTGGCACAACAAACTTAATGGTCCCAGTTAAGCGGAACCCATTGACATGGAAAGCTTCGTAATCAATGTCGATGGACAAGAAGTGATCTTGACTTTGGCCAACAAATCACGACTTGGACAAGACACCGATATGGAACAAAACTCTCATGATTCAAACACATCCTCAATTGACAAAGGTCTTGACTTTGGCAAACAAACCAATGCCAACTTTGGATCTTGAGTAAAAATCACTCAACGGAAGGAAAAACGCTTAATATGTTTTGAGGGTTTTTCGCGTGCAAATTGGCAACCAATTTATTATCTTTGTTAAGGTCTCATCATCATACACCATTAAACATGCATTCTAAATACATAATAAAACGCGTATAAATAAATAAATTAATAATGATATGCAGATGGATATCTCACAAATTATTCCTAGAACAAATCACTTCATTTCCTCTCCCCGACTAGAACTATTCTAATTCTACCCAATTACAAAATACAATAAAGAAACCTCATTTACATTGAGGGGAATTGGTGAGAAGAGAAATACAATGAGAAAGGAGATAAAAGGCTGGACACGCAGGTCCAATTAAATAAATTCTAATTTATTACAATTTCCAAAATTGCCCTCGCCCTTCTAATATCCATCCGATATACATTATTCATACAACACATTCATGTATTCATATAAATCATGTTATTCAATCAATCTAATCCAATTAATTAATCTTTGAATTAATGACCACCAATGGTCAAACAACGATTTGATATGCGTGAGTCAAACTCGTTTAAGAATAAATACTCAAAGTAAGTATTCTTGAATTATATTGAACTACAACTTTAAATCCAATTTATTTGTATTCAATACTAATTCCAATTAATTCCAAATTAAATATTTACACTTATTTATTTGCCTTAAAGACTGGATTCCAAATCCAATCTTAATGGGTCTCAAAGGCCCATTAACATCCAATGTCATTTTAATTAAGGTCCAAGCATGGGCTTTGGCCATAATGGGTCAAACCCAAAATGTCAAGGCCCAATAGGAATCACCCTATTGCCTACAAATTAATTTAGGCCCATTAGGCCCAATTAAATTCTTTAAAAGGTCAAGTGACATATTTGGACTTTATGGAATTTGTTTTGGGCCCAATTGGATCCAATCCCAAAGTCCAAAACCAAACTTAGTCAAACCAAGCCTATTAAGCCCAAATACACACTTTTAGCCCAATTAAATTAAAGGCTTATTAACATAATTATAATATTCCAAATATCACAATTATTTTAATTAAAGTGTATTAGCCATGATTAATTAATTAAACTCAATATTTCCAAAATACCAATTAACTTAATTAATCATGCTTAATCCATCAATTCATGCTCAACACAAATTGAAGCCAAAACACATCATTTCATGCTCAACACAAATTGAAACTAAAACATATCATTTCAAGCTCAACATGCTCTTTGATTTTAAATAAACATTATTGACTTTGATTCTAATCTAATCAAACCAACAATCAACTTTTAAACATGCATTTAAACACATCATTTCATGTTACAAAAATAAAAAAACTGCAGTCCAAGACAGTGTATATTTCGGCCAAGCTAATAAATTTTTAATTTTTGATTCAATCAATTTATTTCAAATGTAATCATGCACAACTCTAAGTTAACATATTCTAAGCATGCTCAAAGCATCAATTTGAAAGAATCATGCTCAAAACATAAAAGCCCCAAATTTTAGTCTCATGAACCCTAAAATTTTCATGCTTAAAATTGGCTCTTGATACCATTGTTAGTGTTCCTAGAACATGCCAAGGATCTAATAAGCATGTAAAGATGTTCATAAATTCAAAATAAGTTACGGAATATACTTACAATGAACGGATTTGAGCTTTAAAATTTTGAGAAGAAGAACTCCAAGATCCTTCCTTTGTTGATGATTCCAACTCTTGAGTAAGTTTCCCAATCACCTTAGTTGATTTCTCCAAGTGCTAGCTTTGTTGATTTTGCAACAAAATCAAAGAGAGGGGGAAGCCTAGTTCACGCCCATGGTGAGAGTATTAGGGTTTTTCATTTTCCAAAATGTGTTACAAGTGTGAAGTGTGTAGAGAGAGAGAAGGCTTTTTTATTTTTTTAAATGGTTTTACCCTTTTACCCAAAACCATGTAGTTGGGGTAATTTGGTTTCACCTAAACCAAGTGGTTGGAAAGTAAGTGGTTTTGGCATAAATGCCAACCACTTTCCAACCACCACTACACATGTGTGACATGTGTGAAGTGGGCCCCACCATTTTGAATTCAAAACTCAAAATGTCTCTACGAACATTTGATGCGGCTCGGTTCCGTTTAATCCGATTAAACGAACTTTCGTCGCTAAATAATTAAATCTAATTTAATTAAATAACCATGCCTCACAAATATATTACGAACGTCGTTTACGAATTAATTCTAAATTAATTCGTTCGTTCGTATTAAAGTCCGACCTTAATTTCGTAACGAAATCCAATTCATATTAATATATCCGATATATTAATTTTAGCCCATACGAATAAATTAAATAGAAAAATCAAATTTAACCATTAAATTTATTTTACCGATTAATTCCAAATTAATCGCGTTCTCTCTCTTCCGAACACATTTAATCCCAGATTAAATAATACCTCAATTAATCCTAGATTAATTTTCTCTCTCTTAATTAATCCCAAATTAATTCTCTCTCTTAATTAATCCCAGATTAATTCTAATTTAAATCAACTGTCATCGGTGAATCTTTGGGAAGCGACCCAAGAGATCCCTGGATATGTTGGCAGTAAATACGGTCATCGGATTATCCGAATACGTGCGTACCTCATACCACGTGCTTACCGATTTACAAGACATGGTTGGCTTCTAGCAAAGCACCGTGCCTACCCAATTCTCCAAAAATATTCTTACTGGAATATATAATCTATGTCAGGCGTAGTATATGTAGTATTGCGTATTGCGATCCAGTATCGGATGTCACGTGCTAGGCCTGGGGCTGGAATGTGTCTGCCCTGTACGAAGCACATGTCGGATGTCTGGTAACTAGTCTCTATAATCGGACATACATGTCCTAGTCATTATATCCCGATGACTGCAGTACTTAAGAGCACTAGTACCGTATCCTACGTGACATCATCTCCACTATGACTGGAGTGATACTTCCGTCTTGACATCACACCAAATACACTACGATTCTCGATATACCCAGCAGAGGCGTACACAGAACCGGTTAAAGCCCTGGACGACCAAAACTAAAGCATACCAATTGTCACAAGTATTAGCGGTGCAAGTCTCAGGTTAAGACCAAATACACCTACCATGATTTCGGACTTCCATAGACACATAGTCATACTACCAATGGAATTCCGATGGGTCTATCCAGAGCGAAGCTGTTTTCCGTACCATCGGTAAAACACAACCGCCTATTACACTTGCATGAGTATCCAATACCCAAATATATGAGAACTATGCCGTTATGCCCTCACAACGCGCACAAGTGTAATACTAGTCTATTCCGCATTATCGATGTCCAATCTCGATAATACTATGACTAGGGATATTTAATGATTAAACCTTCGTGGATTGATACTGTCTCATATCATCTCAATCCAGGAACTAATCATATGGACCTTCTATCATTTATACATCTATGGTGATCTAATCACCAATGATAAAAGAGTAATTTCATTTGTCACATAGTTAATTTGTACAACAACACCATGATCTGTACAAATAGTGACGCCATGGGTCATAATTGTCCAACAAGATGTGCCTTTCAACTTCACCAAAGAATGCCAGGAAGCCTTTGAGATCCTAAAACAGAAGCTGGTCTCTGCCCCCATCATAGTAGCACCAGACTGGACCTTTCCATTTGAGGTGATGTACGATGCTAGTGATTTTGCTGTAGGTGTAGTTTTGGGACAACGCAAAGCAAAGATCTTCCATGCCATTTACTACTCAGCAGGACCCTGAATGTAGCTCAACTCAACTACACAACCACTGAAATGGAGTTGCTTGCAGTTGTGTTCGCTTTTCACAAATTCTTATCTTATCTGTTGGGTCCCAAGGTGGTGGTCTACACAGATCATTCAGCAATCAAATACCTGATCGCGAAGAAAGATGCCAAGCCCAAATTGATCTGGTAGATACTTCTTCTATAAGAATTTGACGTGGATATCAGAGATAGGAAAGGGATAGAAAACCAAGTGGCAGATCATTTTTCGAGGCTTGAGAATGGAGATACAGCAGGCAAAGAACTAACAATCAAAGAAACTTTACCAGATGAACAGTTATTTTCCATGAAACAACATGATATCCCTTGGTATGCTAACTATGTAAACTACATAGTGTCAGGAAAATAGCTGTTGGAATGGACAACTCAGCAATGAAAGAAGTTCTTTAAAGAAGTCAAGCACTATGTCTGGGATGAGCCGTACCTGTTCAAATGTTGTGCTGATCAATTATTGAGATGGTATGTTCCACAGAAAGAGGTCAACAATGTCTTGCAACACTGTCATTCATCACCATATGGCAGACACTTCAGTGGAAACAAAACTACAGCCAAAGTCCTACAATCAGGTTTGTTTTGGCCCACTCTTTTTAAAGATGCTTATCTATTTGCTCTTCAATGTGACAGGTGCCAGAGAACAGGAAATATTTCCAGGAGAAATGAAAGACCTCTTCAAAATATTCTGGAAGTGGAGATATTCGATGTATGTGGGATTGATTTTATGGGAGCCTTTATTCCATCATTCGGAAACCTGTACATACTGGTTGCAGTCGACTACGTCTCCAAATGGGTTGAAGTGATTGCACTGTCGTCCAATGATTCAAAAGTGGTGATCAAATTCCTTAAAAAGAATATTTTCACTCGCTTCGGAACACCTCGGGCGATTATCAGTTATGGTGGCTCATATTTCTGTAACAGATACTTCGATGCACTCCTATCCAAATACGGAGTTACTCATAAAGTTGCCACAGCTTACCATCCATATTCAAATGGGAAAGTTGAAGTTTCAAATAAGGAGATCAAAAGAATCTTGGAGAGAACCGTTGGATCAACAAGGAAGGACTGGTTTGAAAAACTAGATGATGTATTATGGGCCTACCGGACAACTTACAAGACACCCATTGGTATGTCCCCATATCAAATGGTGTTCAGGAAAGCATGCCATCTGCCAGTTGAGCTTGAACACAAGGCGTACTGGGCACTGAAGAAGTTGAATCTTGATCCACAAGCTACAGGAGAGAAAAAACTTAACCAACTCAATGAGTTGGAGGAATTTTGCCTATAGGCTTATGAAAATGCCAGATTATACAAAGAGAAGACCAAGAATGACATGACCGAAAAATAGTGTGCTGACAATCTAAACCAGGGCAGCAGGTGTTGTTATATGATTCAAGGTTGAAACTTTTCCCTAGAAAGCTGAAATCAAGGTGGTCAGACCCATTTGAGATTACTCAGGTTTTACCATATGGAGCTGTTGAATTTTACAATCCCAAGTCCAACAACACATTTAAGGTTAACAGCCAGCGTGTTTAGCACTACTGGGGAGAATCATTTAAGCGACAAAAAGAAAGTGTCACACTTTCAGATCCAGCCTAACGTTCGGGAAATCATGTCTAGCTGATGACATTAAACTTAGCGCTAGCTGGGAGGCAACCCATGCAATTTGTGTATATATTGTTATTTGGTGTCTTTTAATTTTTGTGTGTTTGGTTTTTGCAAGTTAAGTCATTTCAAGATGGAAGATGCTCTCGTAAATCTTCACAAGCAATTTCCTTCTCTCCCTCAAAAATCTCTTATGAAAGTTTACAAAGCTCGCTTGGAACAGATGAGACTACTGATGATAAAAGGTATGCCGACTGACATTCGTTGGATTATTGAAGCACAGGTCCGATTGGCAGGTGAGTCCCCTGACTCTTTTATTTCACATATGTCTGGTTTAGGAAGAAGCACATATGCTAAAAAGAGAAGAGCCAAAAGAAAGTGTGTTTGTTATAAATGTGCTCGTATGTTTTTGTAATACTCGTTGTCGTTCTTTAGGAATGAGGTCTGATAATCGTGAAGATAAGATTAATTTCATTAGGGATGGCTTGAGTTAGGAGTCTTTGGATGACATATCTAAGACTCTTGAGACGCATCCCAGTGGATATATGTATCATGAAATTCACATGTTATATACACAATTCCAAAAAGAAAGACAACAGTTAAGTCTCGGGAATCTTACTCAAAAAGACCCTATTTGCCAATTTATAAGAAAATTGGATGGGAAGCTTGTCCTTGACGCATAGATTGTTGGACAATTATGACCCATAACATCCCTATTTGTACAGAACATGGTGTTGTTGTACAAATTAACTATGTGACAAAGGAAATTGCTCTTTTATCATTTGTAATTGGATTACCAAGATACATAAATGATAAAAGTCCATATGATTAGTATCGGATTAATAAGATATGAGACAATATTAATCCACTAAGGTTTAATCATTAAAATATCCCTAGTCGTAGTATTATCGAGATTGGACATCGATAATGCGGAATAGACTAGTATTGCACTTGTGCGCGTTGTGGGAGCATAACGACATAGTTCTCATATATTTAAGTATTGGATACTTATGCAAGTGTGATAGGAGGTTGTGTTTACCGATGGTACGGGAACAGCTTCGCTCTGGATAGACCCCTCAGAATTCCATTGGTAGTATGACTATGTGTCTATGGAATTCCAAATCAGGGTAGATGTATTTGGTCTTAACCTGAGACTTGCATCGCTAATATTTACGACAATTAATATAATTTGGTTTTGGTCGTCCGGGGCTTTAACAGGTTCCGTGTACGCCTCTTCTGGGTATATTGAGAATCGGAGTGTATTGGGTGTGATGTCAAGATGGAAGTATCACTTCAGTCATATGGAGATGATGATCACGTAAGATAAGGAACTGGTACTCTTGTATGCTGCAGCTATCGGGATAATATGACTAGGTCATGTTTATCCGATTATAAAGACTAGTTACCAGAGATCCGACATATGCTTCGTACGGGGCAGACACAATTCCAGCCTCAGGCCTAGCATGTGACATCCGATACTGGATCGCAATACGCAATACTACGTATACTACGCCTGACACAGATTATATATTCCTTAAATGAATATTTCTGGAGAATTGGGTAGGCACGGTGCTTTGCTAGAAGCCAACCATGTCTTGTAAATCGGTAAGAATGTGGTAGTAGGTACGCACGTATTCGGATATTCCGATGACCGGATTTACTGCCAACATATCCAGGGATCTCTTGGGTCGCTTCCCGAAGATTCACCGATGACGTATGACTCGCACATAATTAATCTGAGATTAATTATAAGAGAGAGAAAATTAATCTATGATTAATTGCAGAGAGATTTTATCTGGGATAAAATTTTATTTAAAGAGAGAGAACGATTAATTTGGAATTAATCGATAAAATAATATATTCGATATATTATATGAAATTAGATTTCATAACGGAGGCGAACGAATTAATTTAGAATTAATTCGCTAGCGACATGAATAGTAATTTTACTAGGCATAATTATTTAATTTAATTTGATTTAATTACGTCGCAACGGAAGATTAGTTAATTCAGAATTAGCGAACCCGAGCCCGGGATGTGTTGCGGGCCCACTCGGATTTTGAATCAAGTGGGGCCCACAAGTCACATCACAAGTCACATCATTAGTCAACTTTGTCACTTTAAGTTGATGGAAGTTGTTGGTAGGTGATTGTGTGTAAAACACACAAGTGTGATGGATTGAATGACATTTACCATTTTATTATTTTTGGTATATGATTTTCAATTTGGTAATTAGATTACACACACACTCATCTCTCTTCTCTCCCAACTCTCACGCCCAAATTCTTTCTCTCTTCTTTTGGCTTGGCCGAGAGTCACACAAGGATAAAGGGGAAATTTTTGTTGCAAATTTTTCCATTGCTAGCACATAAAGAGATCATTCAAAGGTGATAGGGAAACTACTCCCATGAGTTTGGAACTCATTCAACAAGATTGGAAGCTCAACATATAACAAAACAAGGGCATGGCCGAAACTCAATGAGCAGAATTTTTGTTGTCTACGCATCCAAAATCCGATCAAAGTGAGTATTTTCCACATTCTTACTTTGTTGTATTCACATATTTCATTGCTTAATTGATCTTGGTTTGACCTAGTAAACCCAAAATAGATGTCATTCAAGCCGTTACATTATTGTAAATATTATATCTCTTTCTCTTTTCCAAATAATTGTGATTTGTTTTGTTATTTTCTCCGACAGGATCCAGGCTACATTTTGACCTTTCACGATTTACTATTTTGCTACTAATCGTTCTTTGGAAGATACTTGTGCTATTATTACTCACCATTTTTAGGTTCTATAAATTCAACTTATCATTGCACCTTTGAAGGCATCCAGATAAAAATGGAAGCTACTTCAAGAAGACGGGTTGAAAACATCTGTGTGTTTTGCGGTACCAGTGTTGGTGTTAAACTAGAATACGTAACAGCGGCACAAGAATTGGGTTGAGTCATTGCTGCAAGGAATATGCACTTAGTATATGGCGGTGGCAATCTTGGACCAATGGGGATCGTTTCAAAGGCTGTACAGGATGGAGGCAGACAAGTCTTGGGAATCATCCCAAAACCCTTGGCGGAGGAGAATATTGTTAGATCATCAAATGGTGAGGAATAATCGTGCCAGGTATGTCTGAACGACTAGTAGAGATGATTAATCGTGCTGATGCTTTTATTGCTTTGTCATGAGGCTTGGGCACGATGAAGGAAATTTTTACAGTACTATCTTGGGCAAACTTAAACATACACCAGAAACCGCTTGGACTGTACAATGTTGATGGATTTTATGATTTTCTTTGTGTGTTTCTTGATGATGTCTGGAGAAATGGGTTTGTGTCAAAGCCTGTAAAAGAACTCTTCTTTACTGCCAGAACTGCCCCAGATTTAATTGACCAAATCTTAGCCTTTGAACCTCAAAGTGACCCCATTCTTTCCAAGATAAACTGGTCCGATAATGATTGTGGTAAGAGGCGTCGGATAAATCTGGATCTTAACCTTTAACTTTTCATTTAGATGTAGAATTTCAGCTAAGCAGGTACGGTTTTCTAAACTCTTCTTCTATTGTTTAAAACATTGGGGATAATGTCTCATTTAGGTTTGGGGGAGGAGAATAGTTAAATTGTTTCTTGTTTTTTTTGTTTTATTTTCAGTCAAAATTTTTCGAAAAAGCCAAACAAGATTTGAAATATTTTACAAAAACCAAATTTTTTTTTTGTATTTTTGTGTTTTTATTTGATTAATCAGGTGAAATTGGTGTAAGATAGTTGTGTAAGGAATTTCCATTCCTGAGACGTATCTCAAGCTATTTCGGAACAAGTTAATTTTTATGTATTTCCTTTTAAATTATTTAATTTGTGAATTCTCCATAATACTGACTAAAATGAATCTTCATATGCTTAGTTGACTGGTATTATCAGCATACATGGTAACATACAGACATGAGCTGTAATTGAAAAGTTTGTAATATTCAGTGCTCTAGTTTAATTAGAGGAAGCATCTATAAAAACCGATGGAGTAAAAAAAACGTCTGAGATCCGAGTTATTAAGTCTGTAAGGGTGTTTTAACGCCTAGTGCCCTAAAACCAACTGGTTTAGGAGTCACTGGCACAAAGCTCGCTACATGGATCAAAGATGTTGCAAATATATATCTGAAGTCTGAGTAATTAAGTCCGTAGGAATATCTTAAAACCTAGTGCCCTAAAACCAACTGGTTTGGGAGTTACTGGCCCAAAGCTCGCTACATAGATGGAAGATATTGTATATAAATAAAAAAAAATCAAAAATCAAAAAACAAAATAAGAAAAAAAAAAAAAAATTTATTCCATTGCTTAAAAAATGTGTCAATTCTGATAAAACTTTAGGACAAAAATATTACTTTCTTCTCAACTACACTCGTGACTATTTTGGGCAAAATGAGTTGATTAATATTTTGTTGGCTGTGTATATGAAGAATGGTAAAAAAATAATCGGAGAATTCACTTATTCAGTAATCTAGAAAGAAAGAAAACAATAAACGGAGAAGTTTTCACCTGTTTAGTCAGTAACTTCTTTATTCTCTTTTCTCTTGTCTTTTTGCTTTTGTGTGCATTAGTTATACTGTCTTTTTACTTTTATCAAACATTTATGGGTATCGTTGCTGTAAGCCCTCATGAGACTACAACTCGTCCAATAGGGACACCTAGGGGTTTAAAGGCTTGTTGCATACGCTAAATGCAACCGTGATCCCTACGAAAGTGGCTTAATTTAATTTTAATTATTTCTTGTATTTTATTTTGTTTTTTTGCTCGAGGACTAGCAAAATGTTAGGTTTGGAGTGTGATGAACGGAAAATATATCAATATTTACCGCCCCTTTTACTTAATATTTTGTTTAGTTTCTCGGTTTGAGGAACGTTTTGATGTGTTTTAGTTTATTTTGCAGATAAAATAATATTGGGACTAAATGAAATCATTTATGACGAAATTTGGGTAAAATAAGGGCAAAAATTGGACTTGACATATTAATTTTGGAGATTGGAAACTTGAAAGGGCGTTCTAACGAAGTGCAGTTTCGGAAATTTCAATTTTACGCAACTTTCGTATTTTGGTCATAATATTTTACTCCGATATCGGATTGAGCTGATTCAAGTTCCTGATTAAAGAAGACTCAAAGCTCTACAACATTTAAGAACAACATAATTTCGAATTCTGAATATTTCATGACCTAAATGGATGAAATATCCAGAAGTGTGTCATATATAATTATTAAAGTCATTTTCAAAGCAAAAAAAATAAAAAAAATAAAAAAAATAATAATAGTCAAGCTCTACCAAACATGATAGCAAATAATAATGGATTTGATGGAGAAATTAGTGGAGCAATTAGTGCAACAATTAATAATGGATTTGGTGGATGATTTGATGGAGGCAAAATTTTGCATATAAATACCAAGCCATTTCATTTGTAAATTCATACTTTCTTCTTTGAAATTCCTTAAGAATAACTAAGAAGATTGTATCTTGTTTATTTATTTACAGCTTTCAGTAATTAATTTCCGCTTTCGTACTTTCTTTTCTTTACTTTTCAGACTTTACTTTCTGTAATTTACTTTTACGCATAATACTTTCCTTTCTTTACTTTTCAGTTTCTACTTTTTACGCAATGAGGAGGTAACTCCCCCTTGCTGGGGTAAAAGATAAAGCTTTTATTATTGCTATTTAGATTAATCTCTCTTAATTATAATATAATAACTATTTAAAACCTGATTTAACGAGGATACCACCATATTGGTCGGTTGGTAATTAATTATAAATTGGTTTTAACCTGACTAAGCATGGATACTGCCTGGTTGGTTGGTTGGTAATTAATTATTAATTTGACTTAATCAGGATACCGCCTATATGGCTGGTTGGTAATTATCACGCAAAGTTAATATATTATATTAATGGAGATATCTAAAATAGTAGTAATAAAAGTGGATCCTCTAACCCCATCATTTTCTTTTATTGTACTTTTACTTTATTTACTTTTCAGCAATTTACTTTTCAGCAATTTTCTTTCAGCTATTTACTTTTCAGCAATTTACTTTCAGCAATTTACTTTTCAGTATTTAATTTTCAGCAATTTACTTTATGTCTTTTATTTTATTTAAGTTTTTATCAGCCCTAGTTATGTGTTGTAACTAAGTTAGTTATCTGGGGTTGTGATGAAGTACAATATCACCGGTTTATAAGGGGTTAAATTACGGTTTGGGTAATATAAAGGTTTATTTATTGAGCCTTAGTCTTATTGTTTTTTATTAACTGGCCATTAATAAAATTGAACTGGTAAACTTAAAATGAACTTGGAAAAGAGATTTTTGGTTTAAGACCTTAGACTCAATAACTCACGATCTTCCTTGAAGATAGATAACCCTTTAATAGATTTCCTTACAGGATAGGAATATACCTGTCGGGAGGGGGTAGCCATAATTGGAACTTAATCTTAATGAATTCAGATAACTTGGTTAACATAGGAATATGATTAATTGGGTTATACTGGGTATTTGTATTTGACCATCGGAAGAGGCTTTTACATAATTTCGTGATCCAGGTTAATAAACCAATATATTACACAAACGTAAAATAACCACTTCATCTTTTAAAAAGATATTGGAAGGATTCACAACCCTGTATAGTTTTATAAATTTGAATTTTCTTCAATCTACTTTCAAGCAATTTCATTTACTTGTTTTAAGTTTAAAGTCACCACCAATCAAATAACCAATCCATTAGATACTTGTAAATATTTAACTTCATAAATTAATAGCTTAGGTATGGATTGATACTTTTATACTACTTGAACGATACGTGCGCTTGCGTTATACGTGTGTGATTACGCCGGTCAGATGTCTAATTAAAGTCCAACCTTTAATGTTGCCACGCCGGTCAGATGTCTAATTAAAGTCCAACCTTTAATGTTGCCAACCACTTCCATCACAAAAAGTGACATGTGATGTAAGTAAAGTGGGTCCCACCACTTTAAATTCAAAATTTGGTTGGCTTACACAACACATTTTGGACCCGGTTCGTTTAATCCGACTAAAGGAATTTTCCGTCGCGACGTAATTAAATCCAATTTAAATAAATAATAATGTCTAGCAAAATTATTACGAAAACTGCTTACGAATTAATTCCAAAATAATTCGTTCGCACGAATTAAAATCCAATTTTAATTCCGCATTGAAATCTAATTTCAATTAATATATCTAATATATTATTTTAGCCCAAATTAAATAAATTAAATAGTAAAATCCAATTTAACTATTAAATTTACTTTGCCGATTAATTCCAAATTAATCGTGTTCTCTCTTCTACACGAATTAATCCCAGATTAATTTTCTCTCTGATAATTAATCCTAGATTAATTCTTACCGTAATTAATCCTAGATTAATTTTCTCTCATAATTAATCCCAGATTAATTCTGTTCGAGTCAAATGTCATCGGTGAATCTTTGGGAAGCGACCCAAAATATCCATGGATATGTTGTCAGTAAATACGGTTGTCGGACTATCCGATACGTGCATACCCCGTACCACGTTCTCACCGATTTACAAGACATGGTTGGCTTTCTAGCAAAGCACCGTGCCTACCCAATTGTCCAGAAATATTCAAGAAGGAATATATAATCTATATCAGACATAGTATACTATGTATTGCGTATTACGATCCAGTATCGAATGTCACATGCTAGGCCTGAGGCTGGAATTGTGTCTGCCCCGTACGAAGCATATATCAGATCACTAGCAACTAGTCTCTATAATCGGATAATCATGACCTAGTCGTATTATCCCGATAGCTACAGCATTTAAGAGTACTAGTTCTGTATCCCTGCGTGATCATCATCTCCATATGACTGAAGTGATACTTTCATCTTGACATCACACCCAATACACTACGATTCTCAGTATACCAATAAGAGGCGTACATAGAACCTGTTAAAGCTCCGGATGACCAAAACCAAAGTATACTGATTGTCGCAAGTATTAGCGATTCAAGTCTCAGGTTAAGACCACATACACCTACCCTGATTCAGATTCTCCTAGACATATAATCATACTACCAATGAGACTCCGATGGTTCTATCCAGAGCGAAGCTGTTCCCGGTCCAACGGCTAACAGAACCTCCTATCACACTTACATAAATATCCAATACTTAAATATATGAGAACTATGTTGTTAAGCTTCCATAACGTGCACACGTGTAATACTAGTCTATTCCGCATTATCGATGTCTAGTCTCGATAATACTACGACTATTGATATTTAATGATTAAACCTTTCGTGGATTAATACAATCTCATATCTTATTAATACGATACTAATCATATGGACTTTTATCATTTATATATATCCAAGTAATCCAATTACAAAATGATAAAAGAGCAATTTCCTTTGTCACATAGTTAATTTGTACAAAAACACCATGTCTTTTACAAATAGTGATACTATTGGTCATAATTGTCCAGCAATCTCCCACTTGGCCTATAGCCAATCACTCAAGTGTCCAGCACCTGAAATATGTGCGGGTCGCTCAAACTTTTTCTGAGATATAGCTTTCGTCAGTGGATATGCAAGGTTATCATCTGAAACGATCTTTTCGATCTTGACATCGCCATGATGTATGATCTCACGAATTAGATGAAACCGTCAAAGCACATACTTAGATCATTGATGAGACCGTAATTCATTAGCATGTGCTATATCCCAGCTCAGCTGCTAACAGAACTACTCATAATCCATTTAGGAATTTTATAGATACAAAATGCTTCTTTTTCTGCCTCGGCCGTAACAATATATTCCCCTTTTGTTGTTGAATCGGCAATAATATCTTGTTTGGAAGATTTCCAGCTCACTGTTCAATTGTTCAAACAAAATATGTACCCTTATTACGACTTACAGTCGTCTTTATCGGTTTGGAAACTTTCATCGGTGAACCCAGTCACCTCAAGTTCTCCATCTCCATAAACTAAGAAAACATCCTTAGTTTGTCTAAGATACTAAAGGATGTTCTTAACATCAATCCAGTGACCATTACCTGGATCGGCCTGATAGTGACTGCAGATTCTCAAAGCATATGAGACATCAGGTCGCGTACATGTCATGGCATACATGATCGATCCGACTACTTTAGGGAATGAGATCTGATTCTTTACATCTCTCTCATCTTTAGTTTCAGGACACATGTCCATAGATAGAGAGAGGCCATGTTATGCTGGAAGCAGTCTATTATAGGACTGATCCATGTTGAATCTCTTTAACACTGTCAATGTACGACTTCTCAGAGAGTGCCAACAACTTTTAGATCTATCCCAGTAGATCCTTATTCCTAGAATAAAGGTTGCCTCTCCCAAGAATTTCATGGAGAATTTTAATGAAAGCCAAGCTTTCACTGATTTTAGTATGGGAATGTTATTGCTAAGAAGCAATATATCATCAACGTATAGGACAATAAATTTCAGTGCGCTCCCACTAACCTTCTTATATATACAAGAATCATATTTGTTTTGATTGAAACCATATACCATTATGATCTCATCAAAATGTTGTTTCCAATTACGCAATGCTTGCTTCAATCCATAAATGGATCGATTTAACTTGCAAACCTTGTTTCCATGTTTTGGCACAACAAAACCGTCAGACTGTTGCATATAAACATCCTCCAAAAGGTTTCCGTTAAGGAAAGCGATTTTGACGTCCATATGCCATATTTCATAATCGAAATATGCAGCAATAGCAAGCATTATCCGAATGGATTTAATCATGGAAACGGGTAAAAGGTTTCGTCGTAATCAACACCATATTGATGACGATACCCCTTCGCTACAAGCCTAGCTTTATACGTTTGTTTGTTGCCATTCATGTCTATCTTCACCATGAAGACTCATTTGCTACCAATAGGCACAATACCTTCTGGTACATCAACAAGTGTCCAAACTTGGTTGTATACATGGAATCCATTTCAGACTTCATGGCACCTTGCCATAAAGCAGAGTCGATACCTTGTATCGCTACCTCATACGTGTACCGGTTTATTATCCTCAATAAGATTAATGTCTATATGAGGTGAGATCAGAAACCCATACCTCTAAGGTTGTTTTCTGACTCTCTCCGACCTACGTGGTTCTTGTGTATTAAAAGATTGTGGAATAGTCTCATCTCTAATAAACTGTTCGTGTTCCGTGAGGGGATCGATGCCAGGAATAATATCACTCCGATTTTCATCGGGTTCTACTTTCCTCCCACTTACCACTGCATTTAGGAATTCCTCTAAGGAAAACCGCATGGAGAGCAACAAATATTTTGTTCTTTTATGGTTTGTGGAAATAATATCCTTTGGTTTCCCTAGGAAAACCAATTACAAATAGGTATTTATCCGATTTGGGTTCTAATTTGGTACTATCCAAATGTTTAACATATGCCCAGCATCCCCAAATCTCCAGGAATGAGAAATCTGGTTTCTTTCCTGTCCATATTTCATATGGAGTCTATCCAACAGACTTTGACGGAACCTTATTCAAAATAAATATTGCACTATTCAATGCAGTCACGCTTCCAGTGACCCCGTTTACCACAATATAGGCAGGCGTCTTGGGATATGTCTTTAGTCTTACTAGAAGACTGTGATGATTTAGCCTTGCCCTTTTTTTCTTTTTCTTCTTCACACCCCATAAGCCTTTGGCCAAGCCTTGGCCTTCTGGGATGTCGAAGTAAGTTGCGCCCCGTGCTTCTTGCCCTTCAGAAGCTCTGACTCTGCCTCCTTGAGCATAGCCATCAACTCTCCAAGAGTCTTCTCTTGGTTCATCATGTTATAATTCATGACGAACTCGCCCATGAGTCAGGTAGAGACTGTAAGATCAAATCTATAGAAGTCTCGGCCTCGAAGGTTATGCCCAGCTGACCTAGCTGTTCTATGTCAGCAATCATCTACGATACATAGTGCTCGACATATGTACATTCTGACATACGCGAGCGAAAGAGCTTCTTTTGCAATTCATACTTCTAAGATCTAAGGTTAGATCTGTGAAGATCCTTCAATTTCAACATCACACTATAAAGATCCAATCCTTTGTTCTGACGACGAAACCGAGGAGTCATTACGGCAAGCATGATGGATTGAGCACTAAATTTATCATCACGATGAGTCTTCCAAAGCTCATGCTCTACTATTTTCTCAACTCCGGGCTCAGGCCCGAGAGGTTTCTCTATAACATAGAGTAACTTCTCGGCTCCCAGGACTATCCTGAGGTTCATCTCCCAATCTGGAAAACTGGAGCCGTTAAAGACATTGTCGCCCATGATAATGTCCCTAAAGCTAATCTTTCCATCCATCTTGATTGCAATAGTCCAACTATAAAAACAACGATTTCAGGTACACTCAAAATGCAATGGTTATTATAGTCCAACTATATAACCAACTACAAATGGAGTAGTTTGAAAACAGTCCAACTGTTCAAAGAAAGCAATAATCAATATTAGTCAAACTAATATATTTATAACAACGATAAATAAAATAAAAGAACGTGTATTAGCAAGTATTAAATGAAATTGCAAATTTAATACTGGCCTCAAACAATTTTTCGGCGAGCCTCTATCCCTCTGTTGAGTACTCGGGAAACCCAGTTTCCTAGTGGGCTAGGATCCCGTTAAATAGCACACAACCTTGACTTTGGCCAACAAGCTGTATGAAACTTAAATAGGTAGATCTCTAAGATCAATTGGATCCCATCCAATTCCTAGATCCGGTAGGTGGACCTCCAAGTCCAAAACATATATCCAATATATCATCCTAACATTTTCCTCTGAATCAACTAAGCCTTGGTTTTGGCTCAACAAGCTTAATGATTCCAGTTAAGCGTGACCCATTGACAGTGGGAAAGCTTCGTAATCCACGTCGATGTACATAAGTGACCTTGACTTTCGCCAACAAGTCACAACTGTCCAAGACATGCGATATATAACAAAGTTTTCGTGGTTCAAACACATCCGCGATAGACAATGATCTTGAATTTGGCCAACAAACCAATGCCAATCTTGGATCTTGAGAAAGAACCACTCAATGTAAGGAAATCGCTTAATATTAAAGTGAGGGTTTTTTCACGTAAATTGGCAACCAATTTATTATCTTTGATTAGGTCTCATCATACACCCTTAAACATGCATTCTAAAAGCATAATAAGGCGCGAATAAAATAATACTGATATGCGGATGGATATATAATACAATTTGTTCCTAGAATAAATCTCTCAATTTCCTCTCTCCCGCTAGCACTTTACATTCTTCTACCCAATTACATAACACTAAAAGAAACCTCATTTGCATTGAGGGGAACTGGTGAGAAGATAAATACAAAGAGATAAGGAGGTGAAAGGCTGGACACGCAGGTCCAATTTAATAAATAAGTACCATACTTACAACAATTTCCAAAATTGCCCCCACCCATCTAATATCCATCCGATATACATTATTCATACAAATACATCCAAGTATTCACACAAAGCATGTTGTCAATCAATCTAATCCAATTAATTAATCTTTATTTAATGACCATCCAATGTTCATACAACGATTTGATTTGCGCGAGTCCAACTCGTTTAAGAATAAATACTCAAAGTACGTATTCTTGAATTATATCGAACTACAATTTCAAATCCAATTTAAATTGTATTCAATACTAATTCCTATTTAATTCCAAATTAAATAATTACACTTATAATAGTGCCTTTTAGACTTGGATTCCAAATCCAATCTAAATGGGTCTCAAAGGCCCAAAAGTAATATTTGGACTTTATGGAAATGGTTTTAGGCCCAATTGGATCCAACCCAATTGTCCAAAACCAAACTTGGCCCAACCAAGCCCATTAGCGCAAATATTACTAATTAGCCCAATCCAATTTTAAAGACTAATTAATATTAACATAATATTCTAAATATCACATTAAGTTTAATTAAAGTGTAATTAACACAATTAATTTATTAATCTAAGATTTCCAAAACATTAATTAACCAAATTAATCATGTTTAATTATCCAATTCATGTCCAACACAATTGAAGCAAAATCAATCCATTCCAACATGCTATAGCTCACGACAATGGGCATAAAATAACACTCAATTTGATTTCAATCCAATTAAATCAACATACAAGATTTATTTCATGCTTTTAACACATCCAATTGTCAAATTTTAAAACTTTCCATGAGCATTTCTAGGGCATACATTCGGCCATGCTAAGGAATTGGGGATTTTTGATCCAATCAATTTATCACAATTCCAATGATGCACAAATCCAATTCAACATCATACAAACACAACCAAACAATCAATTTAGACAAATCATGCTCCAAGCAAAAATACCCAAATTAAAGTATATGAACCCTAAAATCAAATCATGCTTAGATATGGCTCATGATACCATTGTTAGTGTCCTAGACATGCCAGTGATCTCTAAGATATGATTTGTGTGTGAATTATCAAGTATAAGTTGCGGAAAAAAAACTTACATTGATCGGTTTTAGGAATTCAAAAATTCCATGGATGTAGTAGCTCCAAGCCCTCCTTTTGAGTTCCAAACTATCAGGTGAGTTTCCCTATCACCTTTCTTTGACCCCTTAAGTGCTAGCTTGGATGAATTTTGCAACAAAATTCAAGAACAAGAGGGAGAAGTTCACGCCCAAGCCATGGAAGAGAGAGTGAATAGTGATTTTTAAGTTTCCAAAACTTTTCTCAAAAAAATTTGTGTGATCTGTAATTAAAGTCCAACCTTTAATGTTACCAACCACTTCCATCACAAAAAGTGACATTTAATGTAAGTAAAGTGGGTCCCACCACTTTAAATTCAAAATTTGGTTGGCTTACACAATATACTTTGGGCCCGGTTCGTTTAATCCGACTAAATGAATTTTCCGTCGCGACGTAATTAAATCCAATTTAATTAAATAATAATGCCTAGCAAAATTATTACGAAAGCCGCTTACGAATTAATTCCAAAATAATTCGTTCGCATGAATTAAAATCCAATTTCAATTAATATATCTAATATATTATTTTAGCCCAAATTAAATAAATTAAATAGTAAAATCCAATTTAACTATTAAATTTACTTTGCCGATTAATTCCAAATTAATCGCGTTCTCTCTTCTACACGAATTAATCCCAGATTAATTTTCTCTTTGATAATTAATCCCATATTAATTATTACCGTATTTAATCCTAGATTAATTTTCTCTCTCATAATTAATCCCAGATTAATTCTGTTCGAGTCAAATGTCATTGGTGAATCTTTGGGAAACGACCCAAGAGATCCCTGGATATGTTGGCAGTAAATACGGTTGTCAGACTATCCGACACGTGCATATCTCGTACCACGTTCTCACCAATTTACAAGACATGGTTGGCTTCTAGCAAAGCACCGTGTCTACCCAATTCTCCAGAAATATTCAACAAGGAATATATAATCTATATCAGGCATAATATATTATGTATTGCGTATTACGATACAATATCGGATGTCACATGCT
>SKCR01006155.1:0-24844 GCA_019454045.1 Zanthoxylum bungeanum | reverse complement strand
AAGACTTGTGAGATTGCCAAACCCAACAGGTAGCTTCCCACTCAAGGAATTGTTGTAAAGCTCAAGCTGCCATAATTTCTTCAGCTTCAAAATTCCTGCTGGGATTTCGCCAACGATTTGATTATCCGAAAGCTCAAGATTCTCGAGCTGAGTAAGGTTTCCAATGCCCTCAGGAATCTGTCCTGTGATGCTACAGTTTGTGAGATAAAGCCAATACAACTTCTCAAGCTTAAGCACCTCCACAGGAAATGGACTAGGCTCAAAAGGGTTGTCACCAATGCTCAAAAACTCCAAATTGGTAAGATTCTCAACCGATTTCCAGAGAAATTTCCCAGAAAATCCACTGTTATTCAAATCCAAGTAACTCAACTCTTGTGACATAGACAAGTCAGGCACTTCCCCTGTAAATGAATTGTTCCCCAAGTCAAGAACTTGTAACCTTGTACAATTTCTGAAACCCTCAGTTATTGTACCATACAAAAAATTTGTACCAAGATTGATCCTCTGCAATGCCTGAAGCCCGCATATCGAATCAAAAGGCGCAACACCAACAAGTTCTTGTCCAGGAAGATTGATTTCTGCAACAAGTCCATCAGAATTACAAACAATTCCATTAAACTTGCACACAGAATTTGCTTCAGTCCATGAACTGAACACATTATCACTCTTATTAGATTTTTCAAGCCTGGATTTGAAGTTCATCAATATCTGATGCTCATCTGATTTAACAGGTGAAACTAGAACGAGAAACCCAATAAACAGAATCATTAAAGGGGGTGCCCATTTGGAGGAAACTTGATGAACAAACATGTTGGCCGGAGGCCGGTGAGAGAGAGAGAGAGAGAGCTAAGAATTAATTTGTGATCAGTGCATATAAAAGGCAAAAGACAAAAAAAAAAAAAAAAAATTAAAAAAGATAATAAATTCAGCACGAGGTTGGCTTGAATTTTCATTTCTGTTCATATGGTGAGAAAATGGCATGTTATAAATAAAGAAAATATGTTTACGTAAGGTTGTAGAAAATTTGAAGCTGTTATATTTTGAAGTTTTAAGCAATCAAGTCCACGTGTTCACTGCAAATTCATAATATAAAGAGAAAATTACACTCACATACCTTATAAGCTTTAGTAATTATAGTTTTAGAAAATACGAGTTTTAATCTCTATGGTTAATTATTTTTTTTTGATTTTGTCTAATTTTGAAATAAAATTTTTTTAGGGTATTCAAGTTACACTAATATATATAAGTTTTGCCCCCAATGACTTGGTAGTTTTAAATTATATGGACTAAAATATTATTGTAACAATTTATAAGATAGTTGAGTGTGATTTTAACTAAAATAATTTTTGTAAAAATTGAAAATAATGTGTGAAAATTTATAAAATTTATATATTTTAATAAATATCAGTCAATTGTTAGTCATGAAATACATTAGCAAAATCTAGGGGTGAGCAAAATCGATTTTCGGTTTCGATTCCGCGTGGAATCAGAACCTACCCGAAAAAAATCGATTCCTAATTAATTGGAATCAGAACCTACCCAATTAAATATGGTATCCTATTAATCGGTTCCAATTCGGTTCTGTGTGGAACCGGAACCTACCCGGAAAAAATCGATTTCAATTCGATTATGGTCCAGTTCTGATTTACTCTATTTATTTATTATTATTAAACTTTGAAAATATAATTATTTCTCACACTTAAATATTACATAATAGTCTTGGCAATTGTCCATATATAAATAAAACTGCTTGTACCTGAGTTTAAATTGGGTTTAAATTGAGTTTTAAAACTGGTTATGAAATGAGGTTTAAATTGAGTTTCAATTTGGATTATGAAACAATGCTTGAATTGAGTTATGGAATTGAGTTTGAAAACTAGTTATGAAATTGAGTTTTAATTTGGGTTATGAAACTAGGTTTAAATTTGATTCCGAAAATTATTCTAAATTTGGTTCCCGAAACAGGTTCCGGAACCAGACCCGAACTGTTTAAATTCGGTTCTTCCATTTTGGAACTAGAATCGGTCTGATTCCAACTTATCCAAACCCGAAAAACCTGTCCAATTCCAATCAATTATAGATAGAACCGGAACCGTACTCAGCGCTAGCAAAATCCCACAATGCTAATGACTAATGGCAACTTGGACTTTTCACCATTCAGTGCACCTGTACAAAACACAAAGGTCAGAGTCAAACTTGAACATGCTTCTGGGCCCAGGCCCAACAACCATGAATTGGAAATAACAATATATATATATATATTATATATATATATATAATATATATATATATATATATATATATATATTAAAAAATGAAAAATTACGAGACAAAAGTAGGAACTAGGAATCTTCATATTATATGATAGATTAAGAAATATTACAAGTCTCTGTCATAAGGATTAGGGCAGATTACAATATGTTTGAAAATTTTCAGCTTTCTTTTTGTCCTTTTAATTTTTTTTTTTCCTTAATTTGAAGTTTCTTAACACTTGCATAATTTTATTATTTTGTTTATTTTTGTAGTAAGGGTGAGCCTCAGTTCCGGTTTGATCCGGAACTACAAGGAACCGAACATATTTTCTGATTTTGGAATCGAAACTGATTCATTTAGGGTCGGTTTCAGTTCCAAAATACTAGGAACCTATTTTTCGATCCGGTTTCGATTCTAGTTTGATGGGAATCGGAACCGAATTTTGGAACTGGTTTCCATATTATAAAATCAATTTTTTGTTAAAATTTTTAAGGAAAGTAATCTACATTCACCACACCTAAAATCCCAAATCAAACATATCTTAAACAAATGGAACAAAATCAATTATCAATTATTATATTTTTTAAATGAAACAAACAAATATTGAAAAAATAGAAAATAGGGTAATCCGGAACCGGACCAGAACCGATAAATAGGATACCTTACTTAATTGGATAAGTTCCGACTCTAAAATATTAAGAACCAATACTCGAACCGAAATGGGAAGTACGATAAAAAAAATGGCGTCGCCCGGACTCGAACCGGAGACCTTCAGTGTGTTAGACTGACGTGATAACCAACTACACCACGACACCCGGATGAAAATATTGTTTCAATTTATTCTTATATACAAATATTTTAAGGATTCCTTCAGGCCCAGGCCCATCTTAGACTGAACCCGATCAATGAATCCGTATTGGCCATAATTATTTGTATATAATAAAAAACTCACCATCACAACTACAAAGTAACAATAAAAATCAAATACTCCCAATAAGCACAAATGATATATTTAATCATAAACTTTAATGAATGTGTTTTTCTTATTGGAGTGCATTGAGTTAGTATTTTGTATCTTGTGTTCCGTATTTTATAAAACTAGTTGGGAGTCCGCGCTATGCGTCGGTTGATTTCGATAACACGTCAAGTAGAAATAAATACAAATTGTTTAATATGTAATTATTATCAATTTTGCTTTACTTGTTACAGATAAAGAAACCCAAGAAAAGTATTTGTCTAAAAAATTCTTACTGAAATAGTGAAATGCTATCATAATACTGTTTAATATGCAATTCTTGTTAAGAAGAGCCGCATCAGAAAAGTTTCTATGCTTTACAATAAGCACAAAAGGACAAATCCAACTATTGAACCAAAGATCTCAGGCACCATCAGACCTTTTTTTTTTGAATGGTTGGAAATTCCACCGTCAAACCATTCCTTTCAGACTTAAGTTGAGCATGTAAAACTCTCGGCTGTCCCAGACTCTTACAAGAAACGTACTACTTGAATTCGAACTTATGATCTCAATATGAGATCTTGAACTTTATACCATCAAGCTATGCCCCTTGAGGATATTGGCAATGACTATGTACAACAATATTACATAATAATTGTGAGTCACTGTGATAAATTTAGTGTGATTGCTACTCTAATTAAGCCTCAGCTAATCTTCAATATCAAAGGAAAATGTATGAACCTCCAATTTATATCCTCATCATAACAAAGGCCATCATAGCGAAAAATTTGAAATGAATCTGCATAAATTATGACAAATTCGTAACTTCTCAAATCATTACTTTTTTTAATATACATCATATGTACATCATTATATAACACATATATGAAAAGTCCCAAATTTGAAAAGGGTTATGAATCCTAATTTCTCAAAATTGACCAATTGACCAATTAACATCAAATTAGCCAAATTCAATACTTTAAATCAATCTTACTACACCAAACAAATCTCACCATCATGAAACAACTCAAGAACAATTCTATGTTATTAATGAGTGGCTTAGAAACTCTAAAATGACAACTTGATTATCAAATAATCAAAAGAATACTTAATTGCTCCTAATAAGCATTCTTTAAAGATCATACATGCTAACATCTTTCTACCAAGTTCCCAACCATCAAATTATATGCACAAAAGAGTAGATAAAATTCTAAGCTACACATATTGAAGCCTAGAGTCATAGAAACATTTTTCATGTTGAAGAAAGTAAGAAAAACTTACAAATTCTCAAAGATTTTGCTCAAGTTTGGTCTTGTTTCTTCATTTTTCTCTCAACCCTTTTCTTTGTAATACTTGGTAACTTGAATTATAAAACAAAAAATGAAAACAAAAACTTATATATTTTCCTTGTAATTGCCGAAAATTAAGGAAAATATTAGCCAAGTATTTTTCAATTTGTTTGTTTCAATTAAATTAAATGGAAAATGATTTAATTAAACTTGTGGTATAGAATCATTAAACCATTTAATGAGATTACCAAATGTTCCAATTAAATCAAGCCATTTAATCTAATAAGAATTGGCCATTTGTTTACTTTAATAAAGTGACTAGATATTTATTATTTAATTAATTTAATCATTTAAATAATTAAATAATTAAATACAAATATCTTAAATATATGTATTATATTTACATTAAATAATCAAAATACATATATTAATTATATATGTCAAATATCACAATTTGACATTTAACAAATGACCGAAAGATCCCAATCTCGTGTACTATCGTTTAACCGTTAAATGACTTATAAATAATCAGTATTATTTATAAAAGTTGCTCTAGTGCTTTACGAGTATATTTCATTAGTGAGATTCTATAGGTTCAGGCATATCCATCACGAAATCCAATTTCAGGTCCATAATCTACTCATCCGTAAATTATGAAGAACACAGATAAACTTTATGAACCATACAAGTCGAGGTCATCGCATACGTATAATCCATCTGTCACATGTATCCGGATTATTCCAGAGATATAGATATGAACGTCAAATCTTTATAGATATAATCACGTCGACGTTTCTATTAGTAATCTCTTAATAACACTTAGAACTCACTCTTACAGTGTATCATGGGCCCATGGATTTAACAGATTACTAATTCCATATTGAATACATATGCTCTGTACACAGAACTGACGGATCCTATCTTGATACGCACAAGATATCCTGAGTATCAGTCCACACCCAACGAACATGCGGATGTCTGATCTAAATAGATCGGTGACGTGACTGTCATCAAAGTGTGGATGATAACTCATATATCCACAGTGGTATCTCAAGTCAAAGAATCATTATGCTCACTCAATCCGAGAATATTCTTATTGACGTTGGTGTACCATCTATTAAGAATATTCTGTGAGTCGTTCAGTGTTTATTCGATATAAATACCTACATGTCTATACAAGTCTCCCGAGACTTATGGTTCATTAAGAAACCATTGGAATCCAATATTCCAATATACGACACGTACCGGTCTCAGCGGGTTTACATACTGACAAAGTAATTGTAAACCTTAACCAGGAACAGTTAAAGAATAATAATGTTATGATACTACTCAATGATAGTTGCGATGTTTTTGCAACTGTATCATAAACAATCACTATAAGGTCATTTACGTCTTTACCATATAATGAAGAAGTAATATTAAAGAGACTGTTCATTTTATTCGCTAATAAAATATTTACAAGGGTATTTACAGGGAAATACATAAGAAATTGGCACTCAGAGCACCAACCCTAAAATCAACTTCACTTGATTTGCATAAGCTTCCGCAGGGGCTAGAGGAAACAGTGTGATAGACATGCCATCCTTAATGAGGCTATACCTATTATGATACCCATCATGCCACACTCTCATATCATACTACCAAGAACGTCACAACAAGATATGTTCAGCCTACATAAGCACGACGTCACACAACACTTCATCATTGTACTTGCCAATATAGAAAAGTCACCATAACCTGCTTATTGACCTTGACATCACCAATATCGTTCAACCCTGCAAGCGATAAGGTAGATGATGCTTCACCCATGTTAATCTCAATTTCTCCATAAGACTAATACTAGCTATGTTAGTGTAACTACCTCCATCTATCAACAAGTTGCATACATGATCATGTGACACACTCACAAAGTGGTTGTTTACTCCAAGTATAAGAGTGTCGAAGTAATAAAATAAATCGATAAGTATGAGGTCGATCCACAAAAAATATATTTAGTAAAAAAAAAATAGTAATTTGAGAGAAAAGAAAAAGCTCAATTATTTGAAGTGATAGACAATTTTAAATTGAACTACAATAATAAAATAGAATGTTGGGGCTATGAGATTCACTCTTAATTTTTCAAAATAAAGAAATCTTATTTTTTATAATATATAAATTGTCATTATTACCCAGTTAATTTACTTTAGGAATTAATTATGCCAAAACATATAAAAGCAATCATAAAGGCGGTGGTAACATATGTCTATAAACAAGTTCAGTTAGGTACTCAATTATGCCAAATAAATAAAACTAGTCATAAATGCGGTAATAAAGTTTGTCAATAATTAATCTAGATTCAAATTACTCTCTCATATAATATGAGGTAAAATATTAACTCTATCAACCAAAATTTGATTGTCTAAAACCAATCAAGACACCCTCAAATATAAGAGAAGATTAAATATTAAATTTCAGATTATAATTCATATATTATAATATAAGTAAGATTAATTTATATTTTTCATATTTAGAGTTTAATCATTTAACCCATCAGAATGGAATTAGCTCCTCATGATTTGAATAAAAACACATATAATTTTATTACTGAAAGAAAAAAGAAATTACAAGAAAATAAAACACACAATATACTTTTTCCAAATTCTTCAAGAGAGAAAATGAAAGAAGCATGAAGAAAATGAGAGGTGAGCACCTCTATTTATAATAGAAGTGCTCATCTCTTAATTATTAATTACAATTTTTCAAATCAAATGCAAATAATAAACTTTTACTATTTTATTTTTATTTTTATTTTTTCCTTTTTTGACCTTTTTTTTTATTTTTTTATTTTTTTTGATCATTTTACAAATATTTGTCACAATCCACCTGAAGATGGATTGTGATATTTCAACTTTTATTTTTGACTTTTTTATTTTTATTTTGTTTTCTAATAATTAAAATTACATGCAACACACATTGATTTTTCATCAATTTCGACCTTGAAAATAATAGAACTAGAAAATCTAAGAGTAAAATTGTAGATATTTGAGTCTTCTTTCGTATGAAACTGGACTTGCCTCAATCCGATATTAGAGTAAAAAATTATGGCCAAATTACGAAATTTGCGTAAAGTTGGAATTTCCGAAATTGTACATTATTAGAACGCCTTTTCAAGTTGATGGTCTCCAAAATCCAAATGTCACGTCCATTTTTCTAGTTATGCATAAAATGTATTATTTCACCTATATAGAAAATAAAATTCACAATAAAAATATATAAAATTTAAATTTAATTATTATTTTACAAATGTGATAAATTAAGAAGATTAATGAAACTACACATGTAAAATAATTAATTTTCCTTTTAATAAATGTACATTTTTTTAGTGTTCATCACCATGTACTCTATATCCAGTATAGAAAATATTCTCTCATTGTTCCTTCATGTCCTCCACCTTAGACTAAGTACTCAACACCCTTCTAGTTACAAGCGTATCCAAACTAGGCTCTAGGTAAGCTGCACCATCATCATCTGCATCAATCAAACTAGGCATATCATTGTCACCCTCGCTTGCAGACTCTAAAATCTTATTATCCCTCATAACCATAACTTGCCTATTGGGACACTGAGATGCAATATGACCTACATCTGTACACTTGAAGCACTTGATCTTATAGGAACCGATTTCCTGTGCGACGGAAACGTCTTAGGCATCGGGATCGATCTTGAAATTTTTTTACGTTCTTCCATCCTTACAGCCGAATCTATTAGCCTTATTTGCTTATGTTTGCTTTGTAGGAAACGCTTCCCTCGCGCAGCGGAAACGGTTTAGGCACACAGATCAGACTTGAAAACATTTTCTACCCTTCTCCTTTGAATGTCGAATGCTACTGCCACCACCACTAAAATTTAACTTCAGTTTTAGACAAAATTTCATCCCCGAAACAGCCCTAGAACAATCCCCGAACAGCCCCTGAATAGCCGGACAGAAACTGGACTGTTTTGGACTCGATTCGTGCCCAATGTAGAAACAACCCATGAAATGCGTGGACATCGGTTGTATTTTGGTTCTGATTTTTCACTTGAAAACAGGCCCAAAACAGGCCCAAAAACATCACAAAATGTTCCCCAAAAATTCTGGATTAAAACGAAACCAAACCGAGTTCCGTTTCACCAAGAAATGAGCGACAATGAGCCAAATACTATACTCACTACCGAGTACCACAAAGAATGAGATGAAGATGGTTTTGTTTGACACCACTAGTCTTCCGAACTATATCTCGTTACCAACGGAAACTTGTGTGGGTAAGACTCACAATATAATCCACAAATGTTTTAGAGATATAAACACACTTGTAAATTTTGATTTTTTTTTTCTTCTTTTCTTAGTTAAGCTTTTCTCAACTTTTGAGAGAATAAGGAAGAAGAATAAGATGGAGGCTATGTTAGAATGAGAGAGTTCTCTCAAAAAGAAAAATAAATCTTCTTTTTATACCGAGAGTTATTTGTTTCCAAAACAAACAAAACCATTCCTATTTCTCCATGTGTGATAATCGGCCAAACAATGGATTTTATTTAATTTTGTAACACTAAAATCAATTACCATAAAGGAACATATGTTACAAAATTAAAGGTGTGATTACCTTTCAAAAAGTGTAACCACCTAAATTAACTCAAGGGTTTCCAAAACCCAATAATAGGAAATTCCAAGTTTAGCCTTCATTTAAATTATATCATATATAATTTAATTATTAATAATAAATAATTATCATATAATCATTTATTATATAAACCATATAATAACTTTTAATATATAGTTCCAAGTGTGACAAATAATATTATTAATCATATTAATAATATTTATACATGTGTGAGTATATAATTGGACTATATAATTATACTAAATCCGCTATAGTAAATCGAGCTAGCACATGGACCAAATGGACCTATGGTTCCGACCTCCAATAATCTCGAAATATTAATTAAGCTCTTAATTAAATATTCTGAATTATTAACTCCGGTTTATTCCACTAAAAACCCGAATTTGCACTTTCGTTGCCGCAAATGATAAATTAAGCCGAACCAAGTCGGTGTCCATCGATATAGTCACTACATATAGATTAACCCTTCACGAGTATCTCGTAATTAGAGCCAGGTCATAATATCTGTTATACACTGTACGAGCTAAATTTGGGCCAATGGTATAATCATCTTTTCACTTCAAACCCAAACATCAAACAAAGCCCAAAAATAACAACCCGGCCTAGATCACTTTAATGCATGTTATACAAGTCAAACCAATAACCTAAAGACAAATCCCTTTTAATTATTCACCAAATTGTCTCCCCATTTTCTAAACATAATATTCCTCATTTCATAAAAGTAAAGTCTTAAGCATGTGAGAGGCCCCGTTGCCAGAGGTGTCAGCACCTTGTGGATCCCATACTCATAAGTACAGCTCCTCTGACAACTATGAAGTGGATTCATTCAATCTATAAATAGTAGCAAAAACCAAGACATTTGGCATTCAAGCTTTACTTCTCACATTGATAGCTCCTCTTACTCTATAAACACATCCCTCCGCCCTCACGATAACCCAAAGAATGTCAAGTTAATTATAAACCTTGTTTTCTCATTTATATATTTACTGCTCATTTCATACTACTGACTTGGGCGTCGGAGTCTCCTCGGCACCCACCACACCTGTTGGCAGTATCCTCCCCGCTCACACTACTTTTGTTTTGCAGGATCGCTAGTGCCCCCAACTTACAAATTCTCAATTGTGGACCTCGGGCGAAATTCAGCATCCACATACCCCTCTAATTATTTTTACCTTAAGTACCATTGATTCTATAATGAGCGATTTATTCATAATCATTATGAAATTAATCTTTATATTTGTAATAGAAAGACTTGAGTGCTCAAATCATTCAAGCACTGAATCAACCCTTAAGTAATATACTCTTCTACTTCTCGCAAGAGGGAGTGAACTCCACGTCTATGTAAAATGTTCCCAGCTACACAACAGACCATGCCCCCAAAGTACGTAGCTATTGGTCGGGACTGCTACACCAACCTCACATTTGTAAATCAAATGACATAGCCTGCCATGAATGAGTTCGTAGTACACTCAGGATTAAGATCAATCCATATATGATCATCTAGTAGATCGAAATGACTTTCTTTATTTAACAGATATTAAAAGAATGTCATTTCCATCTGGGTCCAGTCCTATATGATCACATCATACAAGGTGCCTCCATTCTCATGTCTCTACATGGACGATCCCGGATCAAGGTCGCCATACAAATATAGAATGAACATCAGCTATAGATAAACCACAAACAAAGTACCCATTTTGTTTGCTCTTTATGGACTATTTAAGATTACTAACTTCAGACTTAAATCTTCTTGCGTATGACACTCATACACTAAGTCTGAAGGCACATAAGTAATATAGGGTATTCAAGATAATTTATAATATGCGAAATTAAACAAACACTTTGATAAATGAATAATGCATCATTTTATTTCATAACATATAAAGATGTTTACATTACATGTAGCTCTAGGGCATACATCCCAACATGCTTATATTTTTTTATGAAATTAACAACCCCGAACAGCCCCTGAACAACCCCCGAACAATAGTGAATATCCAGCCTCGAAATCACGCATGCACATACCAAAAATTGCATTGTTTTAGTGCTAATGGGCACTACAGTTCGAGTATGATTTTTCTCCTCAAACCAACCCCACAACACTCTTATTTTAGCTCCTAAATTCCCAAATAATTGCACCAAAAATAGAACAAAAACTGAGCACAAACTATGATGATGATGCGTGGTAGTGAGCTATATTTATGTTCACTGTCGAGAATATGGCGGAAGGTGAAGGATGAAGTTTTGTTTCGTTTTCAAAGGGTCTTCCGTGCTATGGCTCACAACCAACAAAATGAAGAATGAGCTTCACTCACCAAACAAATCCCTAAACACTTTATAGATTTTTACTGTCACACACAAATTTTCTTCTTTTTGTTCTTCTTTCTTTTTCTTTCAACTCTTGAGAGGAAAAAAAAGAATAAAATGTGGCTAGGGTTTTGATTATTAGAGTAGTCTAAAAAGAAAAATCATTTTCCTTTTTATATCTAGGGTTTTCTTATTCATATTTTTATAATCAAATCACAAAATAAACATCCTCATTTACCCTTGCAAAATTCGGCCATATGGCCCTTTTGGTAGCGTCCGAATTTGTTTAATGTTAATTAAGACATTAAACATATTGCCAAACCAAATTTTGTAATTTCCAATTTCAAAAAATGAGTTTCCAAAACTATTTTTTGGAAACTAATTAATTAAATATCATCATAAAATTATACAATATAATTTAATAACAAAATTTTAAAATAAATAAATAATTACCCTATAATTATTTAATACGAAAAAACTTTATATTAAAAATAACATAAAGTTTCAAGTGTGACATATATTATTAATCATATTTATAATCATAATAAATGTGAGTTAATAATTGTACTATCCAATTATATTTAATTTGTTACAATATATCCAGCTAGCATGAGGACCAAATAGACTTACGGTTTCGAACTCCAATAATCTCAAAATATTAATTAAACTCCTTAAATTAATATTTCAAATTATTAACTTTAGGTTATTCCACTAAAAATATAAAGTTGCACTCTCGTTACCATATATATAATATATAAGTCGAACTATGTCAGTGTCCATCGATATAGTCATTACATACTGATTGATCCTTCATGAGTACTGTACGGGCCAAAATTAGGCCCGAGGGCAAAATCGACATTTTCACCTCTGGGACCACCATGAAACCAGAGATCAAAAGCCCAAAGCCCGCTTTCAGAAGAACAAGGCCGAATCCCATCACCCTCAGACTATCGTCTATCACCAATTGCCCTAAGACCAGCACCCCACGTCCAACACATGTCGCCCATTAATAACATGGAAACGCCTGAACCCATAAAATCCATCAATTAAATCGACGGTTACAGAGATGCTCATAAATACCCCCATCAAGTCTAAAGTTACAGGGATCCCAACGGTCGGGAAATAAAAGAGACCACATCAGAAGGCCCTATAAAAAGAAGAGCCAAGACATAGAAGGGGGGACGACTACCTATCATCATATAAACCATAACATCCTGCTCTCACGGCCATAAAACAGAAAGTGTGGTAACTTGAGACCTTAATCTCCTCACTTCCGACTTATCCATATTCTACTGACTTGGGCGTCGGAGTGCCTACGGCTACCACCACACCGGTGTGCAGTGACCTCATCGCTATTTCTACTCTTATTTTGCAGGTTCGCTTGCGTCATTCATTTTATTCTCGATTGTGGACCTCGACTGAAATCAGCGTTCATAATTTGGCGCCCACCGTGGGGCTACCAAGCGGATTTTACAAAAACTAAACTTATTTGATTCGCACACTACAAGCAACTGGTAATGGCCTCAAGCAATGAGCAGGCTCCGGATCCCATGATTGCACAACTTACCATGCTTCAAGAACATTTGCAAGCCTTAGAAGAGGAAAATTTGGCGATGATAAATTCCAACGTAAGCCTACAGAAAAAGTTGGAGCAGTTGTCATCTAATCCTCAGCACAACAACATCCGAGGTCAGACCAGCAATCCAAGCGACCAAGGCAATTCGACAGCTCCGCCCACGTCAGATGGGCAAGACGACAACAACCCGCCAACTTCACAGGGACCGAACCCCTCTCTCGATCCCACCCATCAAATTGTTTGCTCCATGAGAAGAGAGATGATAAAATTCAAGGAAGCAATCATGTCCAGACTAACGGGGGTAAGGTTGCCAATCAGAAAGAGTAGAGCTGGAGCAATTTATGATACCTCATTCGTGGAGTCAATTGTAGCTGTTAAATTACCTCGAAAATTCAGCCCGCCCGAAATGAAAAGCTAATGATGGGTCCACCGATCCAGACAACCATGTTATACTGTAGACACTGCATTTTTGCATGTAAGTCCCGATGATGAGTCTCATATGGAGACACTACCTTTTAAGTTGTGGAAGTCACGGGAAAACGGACGTCGGAAGGGAAAAGTCAGAAATTAGTACTTTATTGGATTTAATTCGCTTGTTTAGCTTCGGGTTCACTTGTTGGACCTCTGTTTTAAAACATCCCATTGGCCCAAACCCCCACAACCTCACACCAAACACACATAGCCCAAGCCCATTAAATCACATCCAATAATAATTAAAATATTTAAAGCACATGTCACAAATTAAATTAATTTAAAATTAAAATTAAAATTAAATTAAAATTAAATCCATTAATTTAAATAAATCCATTCCTAAATAAATCACTTACCAATTTAAAGAAATTCCCCACCAAAAATATAAATATTCTTGCCTAAAATAATCAAATTAAATACACACATAAACTACTTGATTTTGTTTCCTTTTCAAAACCCATGCATAACCCTAATACCCTACTATAAAATATAACGCAAACTAAACCCTAGGGGGAGGACTCACGGCAAAAACACCAAATAATAAACCCTAGACACTTCTCTCATTATCAGGCTCAGCCCTCTCACTTCTCTCTATCACCTCACACCATGATAAAACCCTAAAGCACTCGACACCTCCACTGAACTGACGCACACATAAAAACAAAGGAAGCAACTCACAAAAACCAATAACAAAAGCCATTGACCCATAAAGCAAAACCTTCTCTGACCAAATAAACAATCCACTGAATGCCCTCTTCTCCATGCAGCTCCACGTGAAACAAGCCAGGAAATAACAACCCTAAGACCTATGCTATCTTCTCTCTTGCATCTTTCTACACGGCCACAAGTCAAACACAAATAGACAACAAAACAACCCTCATAACTGCCCACAAATCCAACGCACAAGTAGCCCTCCATATGCCAAAAAACATGCCTCCACTAACAAATAAAGAACCATCGATCAACCCTCACACAAGCGACAAACTACCTCTCCCACATCGCCAATGCAAGTTTTGATGTCACCCGCATTTGCTGGTAAAGGAGGAAGTACAATACAGGAAATGAGGCCATCTACTACCGGAATGGTTCTGTCTCGAATGGGGATTGGTGGTGCAACCTCCAAAGGTTCAGGTTCCATGTTGACTAAGGCTTCTTGGCCTTCTCGCCTTTCCCTTCTCAACTGTCTGATAGTTCTTTCAATTTCTGGGTCAAGCGGTCGTAGTTCAAAGCTTCTAGTTCGTCTCATGAAATTTCTGAGAACCTGAAACATGAGAAAACAAAAACAATAAGTAAAAAGAAATTAGATACAAGTAAAGGTATCTAACCCCTAAACTAATAATAAAAGATAAATAAGTCCCCGGCAACGGCGCCAAAAACTTGACCGGCGTAAACACACACGTATAACGCAAGCGTACGTATCGTTCAAGTAGTATAAAAAGTATCGATCCCACGAGGACTTAATACCTAAGTTATTAATTTTATGAGGTTAAATGATTACTAGTATCTAACAAGTTGTTTAATTGATTTGAAATGACGACGATTCTAAATTTAAAGATTAGTAAATAAAATTGTTCGAAGGTAGATTTTAAGAAAATTCAATATTAAAAACTATCTAGGGTTGTGATTTATTCCAATATTATTTAAAGATGAAGTGGTTATCTTATAGTTGGGTAATATATTGATTTATTAACCTGGAACACTAATTTATGTAAAAGCCTCTTCCGATAGTCAATTACAAATACCTAGTATAATCCAATTGAACCATATGTCTATGTCAACCAAATTACCTAGATTCATTAAGATTAAGTTCCAATTATGGCTACCCCCGTCCGACAGGTATATTCCTATCCTGTAAGGAAATCTATTAAAAGGGTTATCTATCCTTAAGGAAGATCGTGGGCTATTGAGTCTAAGGTCTTAAACTTAAAATCCCTATGTCTAGTTCATTTTAAGTTTACCTAATCAATTTAATTTATGGCCAGTTAATTAAAGAGCATTAAGATTAAGACTCAATAAATAAATCTTTATATTACCCAAATTATAATCTAACCCTTATAAACCCGTGATATTGAAATTCATCACAACCCTAGATACTAACTTAGTTATGACACATAGCTAGGGCTAGTAAAAACTTAAAGTAAAAACCATAAAGTAACGGTGCTGAAAAGTAATTGCAGTAAAGTAAAAGCTTAAAAGTAAAATAAAATAAAATGCTAAGGTAAAAGGAATTATTTCTACTACTACTTATTTAGATATCTCCCAGTAAAATAATATATAAACTTGTGATAATATTTTACCAACCGACCAATCTGGCGGTATCCTGATTAAGTCAAATTAAGTCCAACCAGCCATATAGGTGGTAATATTTGTCCATAATCCAGCCATAAAGGCGGTACCAAATAAATTTACCAACCGACCAATCTGGCGGTATCCTTGATTAATCAGGTTCAAACCAACAGAAAATAAATTTACCAACCGAACAATATAGCGGTATCCTTGATTAATCAGGTTTAAACCAATTAAATTGAATTGCCAACCGACCAATATAGCGGTATCCTTTATTAATCAGTATTTTAAATAGTAAATATATTATTTTTTAGGGAGATTAATCTAAATAGTAACAGTAAAAGAATTACCTTTCACCTTAGCTAGGGAAATTACCAGCTAGGGAAATTACCTCCTCATGGTAAATAGTAAAAACTGTAAAATAAAGAAAGTAAATTATTATTATTACAAAACGTAATTAAAAATTAATTACAAAAGTAAAAAATTAAAAACTAAAGATTCTAGAGAGAGAAACTCTATTTTTACACGGAAATAGAAGAGAGAGAATTGGTCTGCAAAATCTGAAATTCGTGCTGAATTTATAGAAAAATTTTGCTTCAGCGTCGCGACGCTGGAATAGTTCGACGTGGCACGCTGAGGAGGCGACACGTGGCACGGCGGCTGACTGTTCACGCGACACGTGGCAAGGCGGCTAAGACTCAATTATTGTGATGACGTCATGCTGATGTGGCGCTGACGTGGCAAGGCGGCTGACTGTTCAATTGTCGGCACCATAGGATTGCGACACGTGGCGACACGTGTCACGCTTTGATTGGCTGATGCTGACGTGGCAAGTTGACTTGGTTGACCTTGTGACGTGGCGGATGACGTGGCGTGACACATGGTGAAGTTGACTTTTTGACCGATGACATGGCTGATGACGAGGCGACACGTGTCAACTCTGAGTGTCGGCAGCATATGATGATGACACGTGGCACGGCGCACGTTAGCAGATTGGCTGTGATGGTGACACGTGGCAGGGCGCACGTTAGCAAAGTCAAATTTCTCAAATTCTGACCAGTTGACCAGGCGCATGTTAGCAGATTCGGCGTATGCTGGGCGTCGCGACGCCGGAAATTACCAAAATGCCATTTTTCGCCAATTTTCACTGTTTTGCCCCAAATCACCTCCAGAATGTCCTGAAACTTTATTTATCTACAAAATAACACAAAACACATCAAAATATTCACAAGACTCAAGAAACTATACAAAATATTAGGATAAATGAGTGGGTAATAGTGATAAAAATACCACTCATCACACCCCCAAACCTAACATTTTGCTAGTCATCGAGCAAAACATAGAATAAAATAACATAATTAAAATTTAACTAAGCCACTTTCGTAGGGATCACGGTTGCATTTAGCATATGCAACAAGCCTTTAAACCCCTAGGTGTCCCTAGTGGACGAGTTGTAGTCTCGTGAGGGCTTACAGCAATGATACCCACAAATATTTTACAAAAGTAAAAAGGCAGTGAAACTAATGCACACAAAAGCAAAAAGACAAGCGAAAAGAGAATAAAGATGTTAGTGACTAATTAGGTGAAACTTCTACTCCAAGTTACTAGTTGTTTTGTTTCTTTCTAAATTACCGAATAAGTAAATTCTCTGATTATATTTACCATTCTTCATATACACAGCCAACAAAATATTAAACAACTCATTTTTGCTCACAACAGTCATAAGTGCAGTTGATAAGAGAGTAATATTTTTGTCCTAAAGTTCTATCAGATTTCACACCTTTTTGTAGCAATGGAATAATTTTTCTGATTTTTCTGATTTTTTCTTTGATTTTTCTGAATTTTGACTTTTCTTTATATACACTACCTTCCGTCTATGTAGCGAGCTTTGGGTTGGTGGCTCCCAAACCAGTTGGCTTTAGGGCACCAGGTGTTAAGACACCCCTACGAACTTAATTACTCAGATCTTAGATACTTTATTTTTGTACATCAGAATTTTTTTTTTTTTTACTCCATCACTTTTTGAGATGCTTCCTCCAATTAAACTAGAGCACTGAATATTACAAACTTTTCAATTACAGCTCATGTCCGTATGTTACCATGCATGTTGATAATACCTGCCAACTGAGCATATGAAGATCCATTTTAGTCAGTGTTATGGAGATTTCACAAATTAAATAATTTAAAATGAAATAAACAAAAATTAACTTGTTTCAAAAATAGGTTGGAGATACGTCTCAGGAGTGGAAACTCCTTACTCGGCTATCTCTTACCAATTTCACCTTTTTAGTCAAAATAAAAACACAAAAATGCAAAATATTTTTGTAATTTTTGAAAAAATTTCAATTTTTTTGTATTTTTCGAAAAATTTAGGACTAAAAATAAAATAACACACAAACTAAAAACAAGATACTAATCAACTAATTTCCTCCCCCAAACCTAAATAAGACATTGTCCCCAATGTCTTAAACAGTAGAAGAAGAGTTTAGAAGGACGTACCTGGTTAGCTGAAAATCTACAGGAAATTAAAGGTTAAGATCCAGATTAATTCTACGCCTCTTACCACGATCGTCCTCGGACCAATTTATCTTTGATATGATAGGGTCAACTTTTGGTTCATAGGCTATGAGTTTGGTAATTAGATCTGGAGCAGTTCTAGCAGTAAATAGGAGTTCTTTTAAAGGTTTTGATATGAACCCATTTCTCCGAGCATCATCAAGAAACACACAAAGAAAATCATAAAACCCATCAACGTTGTACAGCCCAATTGGTTTCTGGTGTATGTTCAGGTTCGCCCAAGATAACACAATAAAAATTTCCTCCAATGTACCCAAGCCACCTGGCAAAGCAATAAAAGCATCATCACGGTTAATCATTTCTATCAGTCGTTCAGACATACCTGGTACGATCAGTTCCTCTCCGTTTGATGGTTCAATAAGATTTGCCTCTGCCAAGGGTTTTGGGATGATTCCCAAAACGTGACTGCCTCATTCCTGTACGGCCTTTGAAACAATCCCCATTAGTCTAAGATTGCCTCCTCCATATATTAAGTGCATATTCCTTACAGCTAAGACTCGACCCAATTCATGTGCGGCTTCTATGTATTGTGGTTTAGTACCAACAGTACTACCGCAAAACACACAAATGTTTTCAACTCGTCTTCTTGAAGTGGTTTCCATTTTTTACTCTGGATGTCTTCAAAAGTGCAATGATGAGTTGAATTTATAATACCTGAAAAGGGTGAGTAAAAATAGCACAAGTATCTTCCAAAGGACGATTAGTAGCAAAATAGTAAAATAGATCGTGATAGTCAACAAAATCTGGATCCTATCGGAGAAAATAAAAGAAAACAACAAAACAAATCACAATTATTAGGAAAAGACAAAGAGATATAATATTTACAAATAAAAAATAACGGCTTGATTGACGTCTATGCGTCAGGGACAAGCTTCCCATCCAATTTTCTTATAAATTGGCAAACAGGGTCTTTTTGAGTCAGATTCCCGAGACTTAACTGTTGTCTTTCTTTTTGAAATTGTGTATGTAATCTGCGAAAGGCTATGTGAACATATCCACTGGGATGCGTCTCAAGAGTCGAAGATATATCATCTAAAGACTCCTTACTCAAGCCATCCCTAATGAATTTAATTTTGTCTTCGCGATTAACAGACACCATTCCTAAAGAACGACAACGAGTATTGCAATTCCATCGTGCACATTTGTAACAAACATCCATTTATTTAGCTCTACGTTTCTTTGCATAGGTGCTTCTTCCAAAACCAGACAGATGTGAAATAAAAGAGTCAGAAGACTCACCTGCCAATCGGACTCGTGCTTCAATTACCCAACGAATGTCATTGGGAATTCCATGGATTGTCAGTAACCTCATCCGTTCCAAGCGAGCTTTGTAAACTTTCATTAGAGATTTTTTAGGGAGAGAATGAAATTGCTTGTGAAGATTTGCGAGAGCTTCTTCCATCTTGAAATGACTTAATCTGCAAAAACTAAACACACAAAATTAAATCTCACCAAATCACAATATATACAAAAATTGCATGGGTTGCCTCCCTGCGAGCGCTAAGTTTAAAGTCGTCAGCTAGACGTGACTGCTCGAACGTTTATGCTGGATCTGAAAGTGTGACACTTTCTTTTTGTCGCTCAAATGATTCTCCCCAGTAGTGCTTGACTCGCTGACTGTTAACCTTGAATGTGTTGTTGGTATTGGGATCCAGTAACTCAACAGCTCCATATGGTAAAACCTGAGTGATCACAAATGGTCCGGACCACCTAGATTTCAACTTTCCAGGGAAAAGTTTCAATCTCGAGTTGTACAACAACACCTGCTGCCTTGGTTCCAACTGTCTGTGCACTATTTTTCGGTCATGCCATTTTTTGGTCTTTTCCTTGTATAATTTGGCATTGTCATAAGCCTGTAGGCCAAATTCCTCCAATTCATTGAGTTGGTAAAGTCTTTTCTCTCCTGCAGCTTGTGAGTCAAGATTCAACTTCTTCAGTGCCCAGTACGTCTTGTGTTCAAGCTCAACTGGCAGATGGCATGCTTTCCCAAACACCAATCGATATGGAGACATACCAATGGGTGTCTTGTAAGCTGTTCGGTAGGCCCATAATGCATCATCTAGTTTTGTTGACCAGTCCCTCCTTGTTGATCCAAAGGTTCTTTCTAGGATTCTCTTGATCTATCTGTTTGAAACTTCAACCTGTCCATTTGACTGTGGATGGTAAGCTGTGGCAATCTTGTGAGTAACTCCATATTTGGATAGGAGTGCATCAAAGTATATGTTGCAGAAATGTGAGCCACCATCGCTGATAATTGCCCGAGGTGTTCCGAATCGAGTGAAAATGTTCTTTTTCAGGAATTTGATCACCACTTTTGAATCATTGGATGGCAGTGCAATTGCTTCAACCCATTTGGAGACGTAGTCTACAGCAACCAGGATGTACAAGTTTCCAAATGATGGAACAAAGGGTCCCATGAAATCAATACCCCATACTTCGAATATTTCCATTTCCAGAATGTTTTGCAACGGTCCTTCATTTCTCCTCGAAATATTCCCCGTTCTCTGGCACCTGTCACATTGAAAAGCAAAAAGATAAGCATCTTTAAAAAGTGTGGGCCAGAACAAACCTGATTGAAGGACTTTGGCTGCAGTTTTGTTTTCGCTGAAGTGTCCGCCGTATGGTGATGAATGACAGTGTTGCAAAACACTGTTGACCTCCTCCTGTGGAACACACCGTCTCAATAATTGATCAGCACAACGTTTAAACAGGTACGGTTCATCCCAGACATAGTGCTTGACTTCTTGGAAGAACTTCTTCCGTTGCTGAGTTGTCCATTCCAACGGCCATTTTCCTGACACAATGTAGTTGACATATGGTGTGGAAAACCTTCGCTTTGCGTTGTCCCAAAACTGCACCTACAGCAAAATCACTAGCATCACACATTACCTCAAATGGAATGGTCCAGTCTGGTGCTACTATGATGGGAGCAGAGACCAGCTTCTGTTTTAAGATTTCAAATGCTTTCTGGCAATCTTTGGTGAAATTGAAAGGCACATCCTTTTCCAGAAGATTGCAAAGAGGTTTGGCAATCTTGGAAAGTCTTTGATAAATCTCCTGTAAAAACCTGCATGTCCAAGAAAACTCCGAATCCTTTTGACAGATGTTGGTGGAGGTAGTTTCTCAATTGTCTCGATCTTTGCTTTGTCTATCTCGATTCCCTTTTGTGAGATCCGGTGTCCAAGAACAATGCCTTCTTGCACCATGAAGTGACATTTCTCCCAGTTGAGTACCAGGTTTGTATCTTCACACCTTTGTAATACATGTTCCAAATTTTGCAAACAATGGTCAAAAGAATCTCCGAACACAGAAAAAGCATCCATAAAAACCTCCATACTCTGCTCCAGCATGTCTGAGAAGATGGCCATCATGCAACGCTGAAATGTGGCAGGGCCATTACATAATCCAAATGGCATCATGCGGAAAGCAAAAGTACCATAGGGACATGTAAATGTAGTTTTCTCCTGGTCTTCTGGTGTGATGGAAATCTGATTATACCCTGAATATCCGTCCAGAAAGCAATAGAACTCATGTCCTGCCAGTCTGTCTAACATCTGGTCAATGAATGGTAGCGGAAAATAGTCCTTTCTCGTGGCTTTGTTCAGTTTTCGGTAATCCATGCATACTCTCCATCCAGGCACCGTTCTTGTTGGGATCAGCTCGTTCTTTTCATTGGTGACCACAGTAATTCCTCCTTTCTTTGGTACACACTGCATGGGACTTACCCAAGTGCTATCTGAGATGGGGTAAATGATGCCAGCATCCAACCATTTGATGATTTCTTTCTTCACAACTTCCTTCATGATTGGATTGAGTCTCCGTTGATGCTCCACTGTGGGTTTGTATTCATCATTCATCAGAATCTTGTGCATGCAAAATGATGGACTGATGCCTCGAATGTCTGCTATAGTCCAGCCAATGGCTCTTTTGTGCTCTCGTAACACTCTCAGCAACTTTTCTTCCTGCTCCAATGTTAGAGAAGAAGAAATAATAACAGGTAATTCAGAAGAGTTTCCAAGAAATGCATACCTGAGATGGCTCAGAAGTAACTTTAGTTCCAGCTGTGGTGGTTCTTCAATCGAAGGCTTGATTCGATCTTTCTTTGGCAGTTCCAAGCTTTCAACTGGTGGTGTTGCTTTGAATCGGAATGGTTTGTCAATGTAGTTGATACATTCCAGGATTTCAGCATCTAGCTCGCTGTTAGTCATGTTGGTGATGCAAGCTTCAAGTGTATCCGTGGGATTTGGCTCAGTATCCTGAATGATACTATCAATAACATCAACTCTGAAGCATTTTTCTTCTTCCTTTTCATCGCTCGGAAATTTCATAGCTTTGAAAACATTAAATGTCACTTCTTGGTCCTGCACTTTCATTGTTAGTTCTCCTTTTTGCACATCAATTACAGTTTTACCTGTAGCCAAAAATGGTCTCCCGAGAATGATAGGTATTTCTTTGTCTTCTTCCATGTCAATGATGATGAAGTCTGCTGGAAGGATGAGTTTATCAACTTTGACCATCACATTTTCAACGACTCCTCTCGGAAATGCGAGTGTTCGATCAGCAAGTTGCAAAGATACCGAGGTAGGCATTGCTTCTCCAATTTGCAGTTTCCTGTAAATAGAAAAAGGCATTAAATTAACTCTGGCACCTAAATCACATAAAGCCTTACCGATGTAATGTTCTCCAATGGTGCAAGGTACAGTGAAACTGCCAGGATCTTTCAACTTTGGGGGAAGCTTCCTCTGAATGATGGCGCTACATTCTTCTGTCAAAGCTACTGTCTCATAATCTCCCAATCTCCGTTTCCGTGAAAGAATGTCTTTCATGAATTTTACATAGTTGGGCATTTGTTCTAGGGCTTCTGCAAATGGTATGTTGATGTGCAGCTTTTTGAAAATCTCCAAGAAATGAGCAAACTGTTTGTCCAGTTTATTTTTCTGAAGACGCTGAGGAAAAGGTGGTGGTGGAGTGATCTGTTCTTTTTCTTTTTCCTTTGCTTCTTTTTCCTCCATCTGTGGGACTGCATCTTTTGGAATATCTTCAATTGTTTACTTGATTCCAACATCTTTGTTGATCTCAGTACCACTTTTTAAGGTAATGGCTTGACATTGCTCCTTCCCTCGGTTCCTTGGATTTGGTTCTGTGTTGCTGGGAAGATTACCTGGCGGTCTGTAACTCTGAGCATTGGCCAGTTGTCCGATTTGATTCTCCAGTGCTTTGATGGAAGCTGATTGGCTCTGAATCATGGCTTCATATCTTTTTAATTGAGCTAGCATCTCTGCCATCACTGGTTCATTTGTCTGCTCCTGGCCTTTATTCTGTTGCTGGAATCTAGGTGGTGGATAGTTCCGCTGTTGGCCTGAATTGTTGCTCCATGAAAAATTAGGATGATTCCTCCACCCTGGGTTGTAGGTGTTGGAATATGGATTGTTCCCCTGTCTGTTGAAATTATTGACATAATTCACCGTTTCTTCAAGTTGGTTTGGTTCTGGTGCTCCTCCATATGGTGAACTTGTGGATCCAGTGATGCTTTGAGTGTTGAGAGTCTCCATAAATTTGCATATCTGATCCAGCTTGGTGTTGACTGCTGTATTGGCTCCAACTTCATAAATTCCTGCAATTCTTTGAATTATGCTTCTTTCTGTTGGCCATAAGGAATTGTTGTTGGCCATTTCTTCAATTAGGTCTCAGGCTTGATCTTCTCCTTTTGCCATCAAAGCTCCTCCAGCAGCAGCATCAACTGTGGTTCTCATCAGTTCAGAAAGTCCATTATAGAAAGTTTGGACTTGAAGTCATTTTGGAATCTCATGGTGAGGACATTTCCGGAGCAAATCTTTGTATATTTCCCAAGCTTCGTACAAGGATTCTGAATCTTGCTGCACAAAGGATGTGATGTCATTTCTCAACTTTGCAGTTCTGGCTGGTGGAAAGTATTTTGCAAGGAATTTGGTGGCTAGAGTGTTCCAAGTTGTGATGGATCCAGCTGGTAGTGAATGTAGCCAAGCTTTTGCTCTGTCTTTCAAGGAATAAGGGAAAACTCTCAGCCTCATAGCTTCTTCAGCTCCTCGGTTGTAATTGAACGTGCCGCAAACTTCCAGGAAGTTGCTGATGTGGGCATTAGGATCTTCAGTTGCATTTCCCCCAAACTGAACTGTCTGCTGAATCATCTGAATGCAAGTTTTGATGTCACCCGCATTTGCTGGTAAAGGAGGAAGTACAATACAGGAAATGAGGCCATCTACTACCGGAATGGTTCTGTCTCGAATGGGGATTGGTGGTGCAACCTCCAAAGGTTCAGGTTCCATGTTGACTAAGGCTTCTTGGCCTTCTCGCCTTTCCCTTCTCAACTGTCTGATAGTTCTTTCAATTTCTGGGTCAAGCGGTCGTAGTTCAAAGCTTCTAGTTCGTCTCATGAAATTTCTGAGAACCTGAAACATGAGAAAACAAAAACAATAAGTAAAAAGAAATTAGATACAAGTAAAGGTATCTAACC
>SKCR01006154.1:0-25505 GCA_019454045.1 Zanthoxylum bungeanum | reverse complement strand
AGCGCGTCGCGACGCTGGAGCCTTGCGCGACGCGACGCCCAGCGTGCACCGGAGATGCTAAAATGCGCCCTGGTCAACGGGTCAACAAGTTGAAAAGTTTGACTTTGCTAACATGCGCCTGCCACGTGTCACCATCACAACGGAGATGCTAACATGCGCCGTGCCACGTGTCAAGATCTCATTGCTTGGCCGGCCACCGCCATTACGTGTCATGCCACGTGTCGCCACGTCAGCGTCCACATCAGCAGCCACGTCAGCAAGTCAACCGAGTCAACGAGCCACGTCATCATCAGCCAATCACAACGCGCCACGTGTCAAGCTCTCATTCGTCCGACGGCCGCCGCCCCACGTGTCGCCACATCAGCACGATGACGTAAGCAATGACGTCATGAACAGTAGACACGTCAGCATGACGTAAGCGATGACGTCATGAACAGTGCCAAGTCAACGGGTCAAATCTGAGTCAACCAACCAGCGCGTGACACGTGTCACTGTAGCGCGCGGCGCGACGCTCGCCCAGCGTCGCGACGCGCTCACCTTATCCGCGCCTATAAATAGAGGGCGAGATTTCAGTTTTTGGTGTACCATTTCCTCTCCCAAAATCTTATGTAATTAGGGAGTTTCTCTCTCTCTAAGCTCTTTTTATTTAGTTTTTGTAATTTTCAACCAAGTTCTGTAATAATAATATTTTACTTTCTTTATTTTACAGTTTTTACTACTTATTATGAGAAGGTAACTTCCTTTTGTTAAGGTAAAAGGTAATTCTTTTACTATTACTTTTTAGATTATTCTCCCATATTTATAATATATTCAAATTCTAAAATGGACTTAATCAGGATACCGCCAGATTGGTCGGTGATTAATTAAATTTAAATTCCGCCTTTATGGCTGGTTTATTTTCTATTCCGCCTTTATGGCTGGTTTATTTTCTATTCCGCCTTTATGGCTGGTATAATTTAAGTTCCGCCTATATGGCTGGTTATTTTGATGTTCCGCCTTTATGGCTGGTTGTTTTTAAAATGATTCCGCCTTTATGGCTGGTTGTTTTTAAACTAATTAAATCAAAATACCGCCTATATGGCTGGATGAAAATGTTTTGTAAAGTTTATATTATATTATGGGAGAAATCTAATTAGTATATAGTAGAAGTAATTCCTTTTTACCTTAGCAATTTTATTTTAATTTACTTTCAGCAGTTATTTTACTACATTTACTTTATGCAATTTTATTTTAAGTCTTTTAAGTTTTTAGCCCTAGTTATGTGTCGTAGCTAAATTAGTTATCTAGGGTTGTGATGAATTTCAATTAAACTGGTTTATAAGGGTTAGATTATAGTTTGGGTAATTTAAAGATTTATTTATTGAGTCTTAATCTTAAAGCTTTTTAATTAACTGGCCATTAATTAAATTGATTAGGTAAACTTAAAATGAACTAGACATAGGGATTTTAAGTTTAAGACCTTAGACTCAATAGCCCACGATCTTCCTTGAGGATAGATAACCCTTTTAATAGATTTCCTTACAGGATAGGAATATACCTGTAGGGCGGGGGTAGCCATAATTGGAACTTAGACTTAATGAATCTAGGTAATTTGGTTGACATAGGAATATGGTTCAATTGAATTAAACTAGATATTTGTAATTGACCATCGGAAGAGGCTTTTACATAAGTTAGTGTTCCAGGTTAATAAATTGATATATTACCCAACTATAAGATAACTACTTCATCTTTTAAATAAAATTGAAATAAATCACAACCCTGGATAATTTTTAATATTGAATTTCCTTAAAACTTACTTTTTAGCAATTTTAGTTATTTGTCTTTAAACTTAGAATCGTCGCTATTCCAAATCAATCAAATAACTTATTGGATACTGGTAATCATTTGGTCCAATAAATTAATAACAAAAAGGTTTTAAGTCCTCGTGGGATCGATACTTTTTATACTACTTGAACGATACGTACGCTTGCGTTATACGTGTGTGTTTACGCCGGTCAAGAGCGTATGTAAAGGGACATGAAAAAAATCATCACAAGAGTGAGGAATTCGAATTGTAAAGTTCCAATTGTAAGAGCGAAAGAGAGGCCTGAAAGGTGTATTTAAGTAATAATAGAGCACCACCCTGTTCTTGCCCGTGGACGTAGGTCGGATCCCAAAATCCACCGAACCACGTTAAATTGCCTTGTCTGATTGGTATATTTTCTTATTTTCCGCTAAATTTGCTTTTAGTTTCCCATAACTAAACAATTCACAGTTGGAGGAGGATTCCCTCGGAGGTGATATTCCTATATTACCCTGAGACCAAAATCCACCGTCAACACATGTGTTTTCTGTTCTGTTGACATGGAATCCGCTAATCACTTGTTGTTTTCTTGCCCTTTTTTTATGGAGGATTTGGTCTTGGTTCTTTAATTGGTGGGGTAATAATTTGGTATGTTCCGGTAACTCATTCGATTTCTTCAATTCCCTCGAGTTCCTATGTGTGAATAACAAGTTATGTGATCTTTTTGAATCTCTCTTCATGGTAGGGAGTTGGTCCATTTGGATTGAAAGGAATCATCGGATTTGTTAGGAGACATCTAGTGAAGCTTATTATATTTGCCTTAAAATCTTCTTTCTCATTTCCATAGGGTTATCTTCTAAGTATGAACATTTTAATTTTAATGCAGCTAAGCGGTCCCATTATTTTCAATACTTTTGTGTCTCAATACTTAGAGAATGGTTATATTAATTTACGGGTTTTTTCCTCACAATCTTTAGGGATGGTTCTATCATTTACAAGTCTGGTTCTCAATTATTTTGAGTCTTATCAATTGTGATAGATATTCGGATTTTTTCATTCTTTATAATAAAATAATATATTATATATAAGAAAACGACTTATACTTTCCTTTAAAAAAAAATCACATTATGACTCCCTATTTTTAATTATACAAGAACTTGAGAAACATGCAGTTATATTGATGCAGCTAAATTACTATCAATTCTTCAGAATATACAACAGACCTTTATTGTTGCCCTGTAAAAGAACTATAAAACAAAACTTGCAGAGTGTTTCAATCCACCTACCTCAAAGAAAAAGATAAAGAAAAAATGAACATGCTTAATAATAATTTTTTTGATAAAGACGCTTAATAATAGTTGAAAATATAATTTTATAAAATTTGAGAATCAAATAAAGAGGCACATGTGTCAATACATTCATTAAATATTATGCTATAGAATTTGGAATGCACGTGTATAGAAAATCTTATGCATAATGAATATGACATAAAGCACATCAAAACATATAAAAAAAATAGTGAATTGGAGGTCTCTAGGTCTTTTCACAAAGGTTGAAGATGAGGGTTGCCAAAAAGCCCGGGTCCAGTCCGGCTCGGCCCCGCCCGTTCGGGTTTTGGCCCCGAGTCGGGCCTAACATATTAAGTCCGGACCCGCCTCGGCCCGAGCTTAAAAAATATTATTTATATTTATATAATAAATTTTAAATATATATATATAATAAATTTAAAAAATTTAATTTATTTATTATTAAAAATTGGGCCGGATAAAGACCGGCGGGCTTCTGTCGGGCCCGATCCGGCTAGTCATCCATTAGAAGCAGGAAAAATGGTGATGAATTGTGATTGGTCCAAACCTTCGACCAATGACTTATTGCGACCTGCCCATCTCAGTTGATCGAGCACCTTATCCCCTATTCCTTCGATCGGAATTGGGAACCGATCTGCCTTCAGCTCATGACCCTCTTGAAGATCTCACTAATTAATACATTAATGAAGATTTATATCATTATGAGCTGGTATTAGATCTCAATAGATGCATATCAATGTGTGAGTAGGCATCCTATTTTGACAGCACACAACACAAGCCTTTGGCCACACTTTATTTAGCTGAATCCTAGCTCAATAAACCATCCATTACCATGTATCCATTATTCAATATCCACATTCTTTTTTCTTTTTACTTTTTTGGATATTTTGGTCAATTCCAAATATTCGATATGTCGATCGATTTTGGATATAATATCGATAATAAATTTTTTGGGTTATAGTACATATCGGATATTTTAGTTTTGAGTATTTCAAAATTTTAGACACTAAAGATTATGAGATTTCCCTTTTCTGATGTTTTCTTCAAATAAACAAGGAGGTATATGAAAAGCGATAATTATGTCAAAAATGAACTTCATTGACACTAAACTAACAACACTTCAATCTCACTCAAATCACTATAAAAAACAGGTTCTTTACCTTCCAAAGTTTTAGCGTTGCCAAATATATATTTAGTATCGTCACAAAATTTTCGACGTAAAAATTTTAATATTTAGCGTCGTAATAAAATTTTCGACGCTAAATATTAATATTTAACGTCGAATATAGTTAGCGACGTTAACGTCAAAATTTTCAGCATCGCTAACTATAACCAACATTAAAGGTTACAGCCTTTAGCGTCGATACATAACTTCGATGCTAAGAACGTCCTAATTTAGCATCCTATTGGAGTGACTTATGATGCATCTTCGGCAGTTCACGAGCCCTAAAAATGATATTAGTTCACTCATTTATATTCTCGAGGCTAAATGTAGTACGCTTTAATGTCTAATATAGATTACAATGCTAAGTGTATGATATTTAACATCCCTATTGATTCCGGTGACGCTAAAAATCTGCAAAAAAAAAAAAAAAAAAAAAAAGGTAACCCACACCCCTTCTTCTATTTATTCATTCTTCTTATCCATTTTTCTTCAATATCCACGTACAAAAAAATACACACTTTCATCATATTCAACCACAATCCAATAATAAGCTAATTAAGATATGTATTTTCTCTAATATATCACTATTATTGTAGTAATTATTTACCTATTATGTATTTTTGACTAAATCCCCGAAAATAATAGTTGAAAATTTTAATTAAGTAAATATTTTAGTTTATGAATTTAGCTAATTAAGATATGTATTTTCTCTAATGTATCACTATTATTATAGTAATTGTTTACTCATTATGTACTTTGAGTATATCTTTTAAAATTTAAGACGCTCATTTAACCAATTGAATAAGAATGAGCCATTTTTGTAGGAAGTTCTCGGGCCTTATTAGTAGTTAATAACTTCTTTTCAACTCTGACTTGGTCTTTGACTGGATAAACCACAATGGATACTCATAGAATTTAATTAGGTAAATATTTTAGTTTATGAATTTACCTAATTAAGGTATGTATTTTCTGTAATGTATTATTATTATTGTAGTAATTATTTACCCATTATGTATTTTTGACTAAGTCCCCTAAAACTAAGATTTAGAATTTAATAAAGTAAATATTTTAGTTTATGAATTAATTAGTTAAATATTTCATTTTATGTATTTTATTAATAGTGCATATAATTAATATGGATAATTAGATTTTGGATAAGTATATATGTATAGGGTTTAATAAATTATTAAGTGAATATATTATACATACCTTAATTTTAATTAATTTACTATTTCTTATATATTTGTCCATATTTTTATTGATGTATAGATTGTAGTAGGATGAGCATGCTAATAGATTAAGTATCGAATACCATAAAGGGATGAAAGATTTTATGAAAGCAGCAAAAAAAATTGTTGATGCGAAAGGTCGTATGTGTTATACATGGAGAAAATTACAACTCTATCTACCAGATTCAGAAGTTAGTACCAGTTATCACGATGAAGATATGATTGATGCTTTCCATGATTTGCAGGGTTCGACATTTGGTTGAGAAACATTACATCCGGAGGAGAATGACAGACTAAAAGTGTTTAGTCAATTACTTGAAGAAGCTAAAAAGATACCATTTGATGGTGTTGGCATGTTGACTTTAAAATTTATTATCAAGTTACTCCACATTAAGGTGAGTAATGGAATGACCAAAAAAAATATTGATATGATGTTATAGTTTTTTTTTTTTGGAAACGATGGAAACCCCGCCACCAAACCACCCATTCTGGGCCGCGGCGTAGGTAAAACCACCGGCTGTCCCAGGGGGGTCCCAGGCTCTTACAAGAAGTGCACCCCCTGGATTCGAACCCAGAACTTCAAGGTGAGATCCTGGACCCTACACCACCAAGCCACACCCCTTAGGGACAATATGATGTTATAGTTGCGTGGAGAGATGTTACCAGACAGCATAGAATTGCCAAAATCATATTACGAGGCGAACAAAATATTGTGTGATTTAAGTTTGGGATATGAATCGATACACGTCTGTAAGTATGATTGTGTATTATTTCATGCAAAGTATGAATTCTTTGAGAATTATCCAATATTTGGAGAAAATCGATATAAAATCTGTGGCACTGGGAAAAATGTGTCTTAGCAGGTTTTGCATTATTTTCCATTGACACCTAAACTACAAGGATTGTTTATGTCACGTTATAAGAGAGTTGATGATGAGGGTATTCTTATACAGCTTGCTGATGCAACTGAGTGGAAAAACTTTGATGATATGTACATGTGTTTCACTGAGGACCCTCGTAATGTCAGGTTAGGCCTCGCATTTGATGGTTTTAATCCTTTTGGAAAATTTTATAACTCTTACAACATGTGACATGTGGTAATTGTACCTTATATCTTACCACCGTGGAAGTATATGAATGACCCTTTCATGTTCCTATCATTACTTATAACGGGTCCATGTTCCCTCATTAAAGATATTAATATTTACTTGAGGCCATTGATTGAAGAGTTACATATATTATGGAATATCGGTGTAGCTACCTATGATGCAGTTACTGAATAATATTTTCAAATACACGTGGTGTTATTGTGGAATATTAACAACTTCCTAGCTTATGGTTCCCTATTTGGGTGGAGTACTAAGGGTTTAATGGCATGTCTAGTGTGTGCATGTGATACATCTTCACAGTGTTTATGAAAAAGATTGGATATACAGGCCCCATAAGATTCATAGACCTTAGTCATCCATAGAAGAGAAGTAAATTATTTAACGGTAGTCCAGAATCTATAAACATGCCCAACAGTTTATCTAGATTTGACATGCTGGGTATGCATGACATGAGCAGTAAGGACTAGACTAAGAATTTTTTTGAATTTTTTTATTACTTAAAAATGGAAAAAAAAAAACTAAGAATTTTTTATTAAATTTTAAAATTATAATTATAAATGTATGTATTTAAAATTAAAAAATTAATTTATATAATTAAAATTTTTTAATAAAAGTCGTGTCCGGACTAGACTCGAGTATTTTTTACCAGAACCTGGCTCGAGACCTAAAAAAACATGCTTTTGGACTTTTTCCCGCCCTTAATTGTATAGGTAGTTAATAGTTAATACCCATTAGATAACTGCCCATTAAATGTTGGTTTTTGAGAACAAATGATCTATTGCAAACCAAACGATCCACCAAGTGCGTCCAGAATAAACGGTTGATTTTTATCAATAACATGCTAAAGACCTGAATTAGAGGGTACTTAGTACTAGTTGTTGTTAAAATTAGTGTCATTAAACAATAATATAACATGCATACAAACATATCAACACCAGAAAAATAAATCTAGATGCTATTAAACCCTAAACCAATAAGTACCAGAAACACCTGATTAAATTGTCCAAGTCGAGATAATCTCTGTCCTTAAGAACTTATTGGCTCCGTCACAGGTGCTTTACGGATTCGTTTTGCCAACGTTCTCCCAGGATTACTTGGATTCTTCTTGTTCAAGGTGCACTCCTTAACAAGTATTTGAACTAGGATAAAATGGTGGATCTCTCTCAAAACAAAGAAAACAACAGTGCCTCTTTTAACCTCTGAAAAATGGTTGTATTTTTTCTGTCCTACCATTTGGAATAAAAGCCTTCTTATATAAGGCATGGAGGGGTGCCAATAGGGCACCCCTTGGGGTGGGATACAACCCTCCTAAGGATTGTGTCCTTCCCTTGCACCCCTTTAAACCAAAAGGAAAAAAATACCCCCGAATATTATAGGAATTTCCAACAATCCCCCACAATTCTTATAATATTCAAGATGACACTTGAGAGAGATACCGTGAGCTAAAGCTGCATCGAAATAGGTAGCTTTTGCCTTGAACCTTTCCTAGTGAGTGACAATCGGATTTACTTGGCAAACCAGTGACCTATAGTCTTGAACTGTTCTGCCGTTGGTGTAAACCAAGACAATTGCCAACACACAACTTTAATTCGACCATTTTCCCGTTCTACGGTTGTGTTCATTTTGGCCCTGAACAACGGTCCTGGATTCATCAAGTACTTTAGGGTAACCCGCCTTTAAAGGTTCCCATGGAAGCGGCCTCACTTCTTACTTGAAATAGGTGATCTGCTATGAAGAGGTAATCTGTCTTTACCCCCATTAGGACTCATCTCCTAATATAGTGATCATTAAAAGCCTTATCTTATCCTAACCAATGACAGACAGCACTCAGCGTCATTATCGGAATGGGAAATAGTACGAAACTCTTCAGTGCTTGTTTTGAATTGCACAAAGTTTCTGTTGTCCCTTTTGAACCTAGATCTTGGGATCTCCAGTCAACTAGGTTGGGTTTCCACAGTGACAATTCTTAGATTATAGGCTTCAAGCCCATTCCCCTCGATGACTTCTCAACTTGCACTCGAGGTAAACCTTTAGTTAGTGGATCCGCTAGGTTTTCCTTCGACCGGACATAATCGATCGTTATTATGCCACTTGAGAGCAGTTGACGTATGGTATTATGTCTCCGACGTATGTGTCGAGACTTACCATTATACATTGTATTTTGGGTTCTCCCAATTGCCGATTGGCTATCACAATGTATGCTAATCGCTGGCACCGGTTTGGGCCAACTAGGAATATCCTCCAGGAAGTTTCTAAGCAATTCTGCTTCTTCCGCTATTTTGTCTAACGCTATGAATTCTGATTCCATAGTAGACCGGGCAATACACGTTTGCCTCGAGGATTTCCATGACACGGCTGCATTACCAAGTGTGAAAACAAATCCACTCGTGGATTTGGAATCCACCGTATCAGATATCCAGTTAGCATCGCTGTAACCCTCTAGTACAGCAGGATATCTCTCGTAATGTAGCCCATATTTTGAAGTTTCTCGCAGATACCTCAAAACTCTTATTATGGCTTTCCAGTGGTTGTGTCCTGGATTGCTCGTATATCTGCTAAGCTGATTCACAGCTTGAGCGATATCAGGTCGCGTGCAATTCGTGAGATACATCAGGCTTCCGATGATTCTCGAATACTCTAATTGCGATATGCTTGAACCAGTATTCTTTGATAAATGAAGAGTTAGGTCTACTGGGGTTCTAGCTACATTAAGATCCCCTCTGATATATTTATCGAGTATCTTCTCAATATAATGAGTCTGTGATAATATATATCCGTCTGATGTCCTAGAAATCTTAATCCCTAGGATCACATCAGCTATCCCCATATCTTTCATATCAAATCTGCTGGATAACACGTTTTTGGTAGACTGAATCATTTCATGATTACTACCAATTATCAGCATATCGTCTACATAGAGACACACAATGACATATCCTTTTTGAGTTGATTTAGTGTACACACACTTATCACACTCATTGGTTTTGAACCCATTTGACAACATTTCTTTGTCAAATTTCTCATGCCATTGCTTCGGTGCTTGTTTTAATCCATACAAGGATTTTACAAGTTTGCACACCTTCTGTTCTTGTCCAGGAACACAAAACCCTTCTGGTTGTTCCATGTAAATTTCTTCATCCAATTCACCATTCAAGAATGTCGTCTTTACATCCATTTGATGTATTTTAAGACCAAATATAGCTGCTATGGCTATGAGCATTCTTATCGATGTGATACGAGTCACTGGTGAATAGGTGTCAAAGTAATCAAGGCCTTCCTTTTGTCTATAACCTTTTATGACAAGTCTTGCCTTGTACTTATCTATTGATCCATCCGTTTTCATCTTCCTTTTGAATATCCATTTGTAGCCCAATGGCTTACAACCTGGTGGAAGATCAACCAACTCCCAAGTATGGTTCTGTAGGATTGAATCAATCTCACTATTTATCGCCTCTTTCCAAAGAGGTGCCTCAGGAGAAGACATAGCTTCTTTATAGCTTTGAGGCTCATTTTCTAACAGGTATGTCAGAAAATCGGGACCAAACGACTTAGCCGTTCTAGCTCTTTTGCTACGTCTAAGCTCGATTGTCTCAGTATTAACACGTTTATCTGATTCTAGGTCAACCTGATCACTGTCCTTGACAGCGTCAGTCGTTCTTTTGAGAGACACTGTGCGCTGTCTTTCCTTACAAGGAAACGTCTCTTCAAAAAATGTCGCATTCCTTGACTCAATTATCATTTCCGGATTGATGTCAGGAATCTCCGACTTGTGTACCAAGAATCGATACGCACTACTGTTGCGAGCATATCCAATGAATATACAGTCAACAGTTTTTGGTCATATTTTAACCTTCTTAAGTTTATGAACCATTACTTTGGCAAGACACCCCCACACTTTGAGGTATTTGTAGGAAGGTACGAAACCTTTCCACAACTCATATGGTGTCTTGTCCAACCTTATGTGAGGAAGTTTGTTAAGAACGTAGTTCGCGGAAAGCAAAGCTTCCCCCCACAAGTTCTGGGGTAGTCCCAAACTTGTCAACATGGCGTTCATCATTTCCTTCAACGTTCGGTTTTTGCGTTCTGCAATTCCGTTCTGTTGAGGAGAATAAGGAGCAGTGGTTTCGTGAATAATTCCGTGCACAGAACAATATTCACCGAATGGTGAAACGTATTCACCGCCTCTATCACTCCTGATTCTTTTGATTTTCTTGCCAAGTTGGTTTTCAACTTCGTTCTTATAGTGTACGAAGCTCTCAATTGCTTCAGCTTTGCTTCTCAGCAAGTACACATAACAGAATCTTGTGCTGTCATCGATAAAAGTGACAAAGTACTTTTTACCGCCTCTTGTTTGCACAATATTCATGTCACATACATCGGTATGTACAAGTTCCAGCGGTTCAGAACTACGTTCTATAGAATGAAATGATGTTCGATGCATTTTTGCTTCAACACATGCTTCACACTTATGTTGGCCATCAATTGCAAATTTAGGTATAAGGTCCATGTTAATTAATTTACGCATAGTATCATAATTAACATGTCCTAACCTCCCATGCCATACATTTTGTGACACAATAATATAAGCAGACGAACTAGCTTTATTAATAGCACGGTTAACAGTCATTACATTTAGCTTAAAAAGGCCCTCAGTCAGGTAACCTTTTCCTACATACATATCATTCTTTGTCATTACAAACTTATCAGAAACAAATACAAGCTTAAAACCAGCCTTACTAAGAAGAGAGCCTGAGACCAAGTTCTTCCGAATATCTGGAACGTGCAGTACATTTTTCAATGTTAGCTCTTTCCGGATGTCATCTTCAGAACCATTGTGCCTTGTCCAACCACCTGAGAGGTAGACGAGTTTCCCATTGTTAGATGATCGCCCCCATCGACCTTCTGGTACATGGAAAACATCTTACTGTCTGCACAGATGTGACGAGTAGCCCCAGTGTCTACCCACCATTCTCTCGGATTCCCAACTATGTTGGCTTCAGTTACCACTGCTGATAGTTCCATCTCTGAGATATCATCAGTCAGCTGCTCGCCTTCAGTGACATGGGCCTCATTTTTCTTTTTCTTGCCCTTGTCCTGAGACTTCTTGTTTCTGCAGTCCTTTGACATATGACCGCTCTTTCCACAGTTGTAGCATTTTCCCTTGAACTTCTTGTTCCCAGAGTCAGCTCCACTGTTCTTTCTCTTTTTGCTACCCTTTACACCTTCAATGATGTTGGCCTTAGACTCCAGAGTCTTGTAGCTGGCCTTCTCGTACATCCTGTTGTCCTCCTCGATTCTTAATCGAACACTGAGGTCTTCAAGGCTCATCTGCTTCTTTTTGTGTTTCAGATAGCTCCTGAAGTCCTTCCATGATGGAGGCAACTTTTCAATTATGGCGGCAACTTGAAACGTCTCACAAAGTTTCATTCCCTCATCCAGTATTTCATGAATGATTAATTGCAGTTCACCCAACTGAGACATCACCGTCCTTGAATCTACCATTTTGTAGTCCAGGAACCTACCCACAACAAATTTATTTTATCCGGCATCTTCAGTTTTATACTTCTTCTCGAGAGATTCCCAGAGAATCTTCGCAGAAGTCATGCTTTGGTACACATTGTACAGGGTATTTTCAAGACCACCCAACAGGTAGTTCTTGCATAAGAAGTCTCCAGACATCCAAGTCTGTTCTCGCTCTTCCTTGGCCAATTCGGATTCACCCTCCACAGGACCCGGAGGATCTTTGAGGAATTTTGCCAACTGAAGAGTTGTCAGGTAGAACAGCATCTTGCTCTGCCATTGTTTGAAATTTGCCCCACCAAATTTCTCCGGTTTTTCTCCATGAGAGACCGGTACCGTGATATTTCCGCTAGCCATATGTAACTGGAAAATCAACAGGGTCAATTAGTCTACGAAAGACAAATTGCACAACGATCAACGAATGATCTGGTACAAAGTGATATACGATAGATGTAGATATATTTGTCAATCAAGATTGGATGGAATTACTTGTGTATTATTACACTTTAAATTCTCAACCAATTATGCAACAACCAAACAATTTCAACTTTATCACTATGTGTATGCTTGTGATAATTGAACAACCTAATAATAACTTAAATCTATACTACCAAGATTAATGTGTTAACATTATATGACTAACCAAGTTAATATTATTTAAGTTTGCAGTTTCTAAGAATTACAGGACTATTCCGTTAGTGTCGCGTTCGTATCTACGTTCGAACAAGACTGTCCAGTGTGTGTGCGTTCGTGTTGCGTTTGATAACGCGTTCGAACGATGTGTTTCCAGAGAGTTCACGTTCGAGTAGAGTTTGATAACGCGTTCGAACGGAATGATTCCAGAGAGTTCACGTTCGTATAGCGTTCGTGAACGCGTTCGAACGGAATGATTCCAGAGAGTTTGCGTTCGAGTTGCGTTTAATACACGTTCGAACGTTCTAAGGCAGAAGGCTTGCGTTCGAGGTGCGTTTGAAGACGCGTTCGAACGTTCTTACGAGAATTCAAATTTTTAGCCTTCGCGTGCGTTGGGCGTTCGAACGCCCTACGGGTTTTTCATGCACAGTTCGTATTTTCCAGAAAATATTCAAACCCTAACATGCAAATTACTATTTAATAACACGATATCAATAAGTTCTTAAGATTGTTGTTAAAATTAGTGTCATTAAACAATAATATAACATACATACAAACAGATCAACACCAGAAAAATAAATCTAGATGCTATTAAACCCTAAACCAATAAGTACCAGAAAAACCTGATTAAATTGTCCAAGTCGAGATAATCTCTGTCCTTAAGAACTTATTGGCTCCGTCACAGGTGCTTTACGGATTCGTTTTGCCAACGTTCTCCCAGGATTACTTGGATTCTTCTTGTTCAAGGTGCACTCCTTAACAAGTATTTGAACTAGGATAAAATGGTGGATCTCTCTCAAAACAAAGAAAACAACAATGCCTCTTTTTAACCTCTGAAAAATGGTTGTATTTTTTCTGTCCTACCATTTGGAATAAAAGCCTTCTTATATAAGGCATGGAGGGGTGTCAATAGGGCACCCCTTGGGGTGAGATACAACCCTCATAAGGATTGTGTCCTTCCCTTGCACCCCTTTAAAACCAAAATGACAAAAATACCCCCGAATATTATAGGAATTTCCAACACTAGTATCATGGGAAAAAATAATTTAGACCTCGTATTGAATATCCTCATTTTTTGGAAAAGCTATGAGGGTTAAGGATTTACCTAGTGTGAAATATTACATTATTCGGGGAACCATAAATATTGTAGGAATAAAGGATTGTCAACAAGGACATTTTAATAAGTTGTAGATTAGATTCTTATCCAAGACTTATATTTGTGAGAATTTGTGAAGACAAATGTATATCAATATTTGCTTAATTAGAACTTAAATATAAGAGGTTTTTATATAGGTATTATACAACTAACATATTAACTACACAACTATTATATTAAAGGGAAATGCTAATGAGTGCCCTAAGGGTACTCATTTATGATCCATTTTTTGGAAAGTTTTTATGGAAAAAATAAAAAAGTAATTAATATTTTGATAATTTTTTTCATTTCCCAAAAAAATGATGTGAAAACTTTCCAAATATAGATTCTTAATGAGTGCCCTAAGAGCACTTGTTAGCATGACCCTATATTAAATACACAACAACCATATTGAATACATAATTACACAACTACCATATTAAATACACAACTACCAACTACACACTACACACTGCACAACTACCAAATACACAACTAACACCCCCCTCAAACTCAAGGTGGTTTAGACGAAACCAGATTGAGTTTGGAAACAAGTGTAGTATAACGTCCCGAAAAAAAAAAGATTCGGTGAAGACATCTAGGGATGTCAAAAAGACAAGGACCCGGCCCGGATCCGGACGACCCGGAAGGACCCGGGTCCGGTAAGATCCAGATCCGCATAAATTTTTTGCGGAGCTATTCCTTAATGGATAAGCTTTAATGAGAATTGGTGTGGTATATTCATATCATAACATATGAACAGTAAGAACTAGCATTCTTATTGAGACTCGAACCCAAGTCTTTAGAATTAAGACTCGACCATAAACGGGTCGGGATGCGGGTCCGGGTTAAAAAAAATTAAAGTATAAAAAAAAAATCATCATAATCTTAGGAAAAACAACATTTTAGGAATACAACAGAAAGTAATATATTTGTCAACTTCAAATTAAACATGCTCAGCCAGAATTAACCCAGCAACCAACCTGAAGCAGCATGGATCATGGATTCATCATCATCATCAATCTTCATCATCACCATCCATCTTAAACTTCAAAAAAACAGTGGAGCTTTTTCCAAAAAATAAAAAAAAAAATAAAAAAAGTGGAGGAAAATCCGGACCTGGGACGTTAGAAATGCATCCGGACCCAGATCCGGGTCCGGATCCAGATTTTGCCATCCCTAAAGACATCATCTAATTGATCACAGAGCGTAGATACATCTGTTTGGAGATAATGACAATATGATAAGACCTGTTTGGAGACAGAGACAAACAAATAAGACATGTTTGGAGACAATGACAAATAGATAAGACATGTTTGGAAATAGGGACAAGAAGATCATAACTGTTTGGAAATAGGGACAAGGAGATAAGACATGTTTGGAAACAGAGACAATGAGATAATATCTGTTTGGAAACATGGACAAATATCCAGAGATCAGAACTCTGGCTCTGATACCATGTGAGAATTTTTGAAGACAAATATGTATCAACATTTGCTTAATTAGAACTTACACATGAGAGGTCTTTATATAGGCATTATACAACTAACATATTAAATACACAACTACACAATTACCATACTAAATACACAACAATCATATTAAATACATAACTACACAACGATCATATTAAATACACAACAAACACAACTACCAACTACACACTACATAACTACCAACTATACAACTAATAATATTATTTGATGATGGCATGTGAATTGCTAGAAAAATATGAAGTGTATGGCTAATCCAATAACGAAAGTTTCGTAAAGGGACTGAAGCATGCTACCATGAGACAAAAGATATTCTTTCTAGAGAGATTTGATTCAGAACTGTCTAATATTGGAATAATTTTAGAGGTACGTGTGTATTTACCTTTTCTGTGAATAATATACTTTTTTTTTGTTTTGCTTTAAAAAAGTGATAAACCCAAATATATTTTTAATGTTTTATCTCTCTTTTTGACATTGCGTTTTGAAATTATTTATTTTCATTTTAACACACTAAATATTTATGAGACTTTTTCTTACGGGACCATTCAATAAATATATGTCATATATTAATTAATAAATTTCTCTCTCCATTATTATCGATTAATTCCAAATTTAATATATATTATCAAATTATTAATGAACAGTCATACCACTTCATCTATACGTCTGTCTCACACAAGCTTTTCTCTTTGTCGAGGATTTAAAAAAACTTAAAAAAAAAAAAAAAAAATTCCAAGATGTGAGAGTCAAAAAGAAAGGAGAATAAAGCAAATAATATTGTACGTTTGAAATTAGGGTGTTACATGTTAGTTGTGTTGAACTTCATACAAGATTGTAATTAGTAGTTTTTAGATTAAAAAAAATTATGGAAATAAATCTTAGACTTGCACTGTTATTGATGTACATTGTGCCATAAAATTGTGAAAAACTGAAAAAAGTTTAAATCAATATTAACAAGTGCGGACCTAGCATCAGTGATGGGTCGAAAAAAAATTTTGATTTTTTTTTATTATTTTGGGGAGCTAAACCTTTTTTTTACAAATATATATATATATATATATAAGAGATTTAAATCCTTTGTTGTAAAAATATTTCTTGCAAATATCTTTTTTCTAAATTTAAAGAGGTACCGTATAAGTCTCTTCCTTTTATTTTATTTAAGTTTATGGAAGATTTAAATCCCTTCTTATCTATATTTCAATACAAATAAGAAGAAAATCTAAATATCCTTACTAGTTGTTGACTATACCCTAAATGAGATGATAACGAAACTCAAAGATTGTGAGAATAAGACTCATATGTTAATAAAACTCTACTCGAAAATTAATAATTATATAAATTATTTAGTCACACGTTATTATAATAAATCGAACTTTAATATTTACTTTATATATAAATGATGAACGTCTAGAACAAGTGAATTATCACTTATTGACCATTTCTTGCAAATACTTGAAAATATAATTACTTACAAATCCGAAATGGTTTTAACAAAAATAATTCGGTAGAACTGTGTCGAATTTATATAAAAACAAAAAACAAAAAAACTTAATACTTTTAAAATTTAAGTAAAGACCAAAAAAAAAAAAAAGGTTAACAAACTAAGTATAGTAATCGCCGAAAAATTAAGGATATGGCAAGAAAAATTGAGAAACAATATAATCTTTTAGCTTCTTTTTCTTTTTGACTTTCGGAGACCCTTTTTTTTCTTGTGAAGGCAAAAGTGTTTACACAATTGAAAGTCGTGGTAAAGAATAATTAATTCTAAGTATCTTCCCTCAAACTTTTATATGTATACAAAACATCAATACAAACTCTTCTTTATAAAATTAAAATCATTTTCTGTGTGAGTGCTTTCTTACTCTTACCAAGTAATTAAGAAATATGTGTGTTCACGGTTCGAGTCGGGTTGAGTTGACCCGACCTTATGAACACCCCTACTAAGAAACATGTGAAAAAAAACATATATCCACCACATTGTCTTGTCAAAAGATAACCCAATAAATTTGCACAAGGCATTAGAGAATACAGAAAGAATTGCAGTTGGTTCAATATGCCTGAAATTTGCAGAAAATTTGTTGACGGCACCATCAACAAGAATCCCCTGCAGGCAACAACTGCAGTATCCGGCTATCATCGGCCGGAATACGTAATTAATCATGTAAAATTAATGTCATATTTGCAAAAGATTATGCCAGCAGATCATAGAATATCAGTCAATTTAATGTTTTCCATCTACGTAAATATATTATTTTCCAATGAAATATCTGTAGATTTTTCTGTCAATACGAAACCTGTACTATGCTCGTAATAACATCAACTCGACCCTTTACTTGTCTACCTACTTACTTACCTATCTGTTCCTCAGCTCCTCTTGAGATCAATAACGATGACGCTTATGTTATCGAGGCTCTTTCTCCCCAAAGCAAGCCGAGTTAACAGCGCAGCAGCCATCATGCTTCTTGACGGATACAATGCTCCAGCCCCTTCATCTTCTTCTATCCGAGGCCCAGCATTGAGGTCTATACCTGCAGCAGCTTCACGACTTTCTTCTCTAAGACACTTGCTAGCAACCTCACAAGCCAAGTCGTTTGACAGGACATCCCACATTCCATCGCTTGCAAGAATTAAGCACTCGTCTTCTGCTTCCCTTTTGGTAAAAGTTACATCAGGATCTGATGTTACAACTGGTTTGAGATACTTGTCCCCTGTTTAGACAGAAACAATATTTGATAATTTGCAAAAAAATGATTGAAAATTAAACTTAAAGCTAAGATACTTGTCAATTTCTTCTTCACAGAAAAATAAAACTTGGCGATCAACCACATAAACAAAGAAAGATACATGTTAATTTTCTATTTTTTAACGACATAAACAACAGTAAAGATGAAATAATAGCTGCATATGCTCAGTCCACATAAGAAATTAACCCAATCCCTTCCAGTCATCTGCAGTGTGTACCAATGGTAAGATACATTACAGTGAACTCAAAGATCATTATCACTGGTGATATGCCAAAAAGTATTCAAATTAATAACAAGAGAAAACATCTTCCAAGTTCTAACAATCAAGATGCAATAATTCAGGGGAATTAGTGACCATCCGTCATCTGCTATACCAAACTTCTGGAAGTCAAGAAGCAAAACCTCATTTTGCAAATCAGGTCAATTGGCGGACATTTTTCTACTGCAAGTTGCCACTAAAATTAAGCACTCTACTTGGCAGCCACATGAAATAAGAACTTGACACACAATTGGCCTCAACTCCATAAGGAAAAATAATGGGGGATAAGTCATAAATCTAACAGAGATATTTACTTATGTAACGAAATTTCATAAATATTCGGCATCCGATGACAATCTTAGAACTAGCTTTAACCAGACAGCCAAAAAGTGGCATCACAATATTTTCTTCTACCTCAGTTTTTGGCTTTATTAAATGTGAACCACTCACAACATGAACTGTGATTGATTTTAGACCATTGGTTCATCTATCATATTCACCACTAACACTTTAATCTTCAATCAACAAGATGCATATAGCCAATGTCCAATCTCATAAAATCATCATAACTAATCCTAATGGGTCAATGCAAGCGATTCCAAAGAGCGGAATATAAAATTGTATATAAAACTAATGACGTTAAAATATTATCAAAACTAGCAATTAGTAACCTCCAAACCTATTCACTTTCCTAGATTGCTAGTTTCAAAGTATCAATGAGCTGTCGACAGGTTTAATTTTAAACCATTGCTTACATACCCTTCATCAAATTATGGTTGTTCCTACATCATTAAATATCAAGAATTAATACTGGGTCACATTGAAGCAACTGCAAAATTATACTTTTAGGACTGTACTAACGATGTTAACATCTATCTTCAAGGGACGTCAAAGATGCTTCATAAACCCCCAAGAATACCAGCAAAACATCAAGAAAGGTTAAAAACTTTCTAATATTACCTAAATTTCCAAAGGAAGAGGAACCATGAAATCAGGCTTTGATTGATTTTAACTAATGTCATAAAAAGGACGAAAGTCTAAAATCCTTGTAGTATAGAAAACTAAGACAAGTTTATCCATCTTCTGTCTTCAAGGAACTTCAAAAACTGAGAACATAAAAATCAAAGTAAATCTATATCAGAGCAAAAAGGTTACTATCATTGTAAGAGGCGATCTTTTCATATATTTACTACGATGTGATAAAACCAAATCATATCACTCAAGATGGATGAAAATAAGCAAATATGTTGCAGTAAAAATTCAGAAAATTTCTCTAAACAGACTGTCATTAGCAAGTCATACATCACATGTGATATTATTTGAAAATAATTTGCACATGACCAAAACAGCTTGATGATTTCTTTAGATTTGTTATATATTACCTATAGCTCGGGACATTGCAAGAATGCCCTCAACACGTGCTCCATTCAAAAAGATGACTTTTCCCCCAGCAGCTTCAATCCTTGCAAGTTCATCTGGTCTATCCGGCTGCCAAAAAAGATAAGAGTGTTGGTGTAATTAATACGAAGAATAAATTAATTGGCAGGAGATTCCAATTAACAAAATGTAGGAAAACTATTAACAGAGGACCTCTTTACAGAATAATGCTATACAGAAATATCATTCTACACTACACAATTATTGGATAAGTGAACATGATGCGATAAAAGAAATAGAAAACGAAGAAATGAGGTGGAACGCATGATACCTTCACTGAGATGTCAGCAAATTTAGTCTACAACAACGCTCACGCACCAATTAGGGCTAACAAAATAAATTTACAGCTCACAAATGTAATGTCATCATATATGCTGCACCAATCATCAAGAAGAAATGTGACGTTTCCCATGCAGAGATTGTCAGACTTAGCTATCCGCAAATTCTCTCAATGGATTCCAAGAGTTGCTTAACTTTGAAATGATAACTCAAGTTTCTAAATTTGCGGCACCAACCACCGAGGTTTTAAAAAAACCAATAAAAAACAAAACAATATCATTAGCTAAGCTCCGACCAACTTATTTGCTTCATGATACAACTATCTAATCACACCATTAAAAGAATTAATATCTGAACACAGAAACGGCACCCCAATGCTGCTGTTTCTGATATTATTTCTCCATCATTAAAACCATTGCCCTCTTTATCACTTGAGAGATACATAAAAACATCATGACTATTAGAGATTGTACTTGATTCAATTGAATTGAAAGATATTAACTAATCTTTCATAATGTATTGGCGGGATTAGATAGAATTGTACAAACGAATTGCTCAGATTTACTTCTCATACAGTTAAAACTAACAGTTACCAATTATAACTTAGATTATATCTCATATTTTAGTTACATATGGCTGAGATTTTAAACCCACAAAAATAATTCAATCTCGTGTTGGATTCTGAGAACCAAACTCAATAATCCACTTAAAGAAAATATGTCATTGAGAAAACAACAACGGATCCCAAGAGTGTTGCTTGGTGGTGTAAGATTCAGAATTTTACCTTCAGGTCTCGGGTTCGAATATAGAGAGTGGGTTTCTTGTAAGAGTCTGTGACTGTCGGGGGTTTTATCTGTTCCGCTTAAACCGGAAAGGGGTGGTTTGGCGGTAGGTTTCCAACTATTAAAAAAAAAAAAAAAAAAAAAAAAGCGAGAACTGTGGTTTGTATTTTTTTAAAATAATATTACAATCTACTATATTGCATGAATCTAAAACCATACAATTATACACGGTCCAAAGTTCTACTAGTAATAATTCAAAAATTTGCGCTAATGTAATCAAGATCTAACACAGATAATACTTTGTAACGCAGCCCTAAAATTAACAAATTTCCGAATGAGACCAATGAGAAAATCATAATCCAACACGTGTCAGAACCTGAAGAATACAATTGTCAAATTCAAATAGCGTAACCTTATCAAGTAAAGAAATAAATTTCTAATAATAATATTAGACTAATGGCAACAGAGAAAGAAAAAGGAAAAGAAAAATGACAGCTGTCCACCACTGTCACATCAAATCGACGTGAAGAACTAACCTTGTGATCGCAGCTGAGAGGAATTGGTCTCCCAGCTCGGCACAGGACGGCGCGTGAGTCACCGCAATTGGCAACAATAATGTGATCGGAAGTTAAAACTGCAACCACGGCTGTGGATCCACTGAGCGCCACTCCCATCGAGTAACACCCGCAATTGTTCCCCACGCTCCCACACGCGCACGTGGTAACTGCCACCTCGTCCATTCTTTTGAAGCTCCGTGTCATCGCTCTCCTCCAAAGCTCTTCCCATTCCGTACCACTATATGTTTCTCGTTCAGACTCTTCTCTGGTGTCCGTACTATCTCCGGAACTCTCCTTTCCCGACGTGCTACACACGCGCATTAACTCTTCCCCGATGATCACGTGCATTTTCTCCCTGCACAATGATGATACCTGCATATACATAATCATACAACTTTGTTCAAACAATCACTAAGTAAAGGACTAAATGGCCCCTGAATCTACTTAATCATATAACATTTGAGTCGCCAGGACTCTAGAGACATTTTGTTTTGTAAAAAAATGACTTCGGAAAGTACGTGAGGTCCTCCATGGCCATCGTACACGGCGAATAAATGCACTGGTCGCCGCCGATTAATCTCCGGTGAGCAAAGACTTGTATGTGCAGAAATTGCATCCTCCATCTCACGCGATCTCCCAGTCACCGACATCATTCCGAAAACAGGCACTACAGCTTGGACATCGGTCGGCGCCACCTGTGAAGCAACCTGCTCCGTGCCAACGCTCGAAGAAGGAGAAGAAGATGCCGCCGCCGGCGTATCTTTCGTTTCAGCTTCCGTGCGCATTCTTTTTCCCTCCGTCGCACAATCCGAGTACTCCGTCTTGTTCTCCTTCCTACTATTACCTGCCGCAGACTCAGAACCGTTGCCTGAGACTGCGCCGAATCGCCTCATTTTGATTCTCCGTTGCCTGCGCTCCCTGCATTTCGCCGGCGAATCGTCATCTCCGTCACCACTCATCCTTCGACAAGCTTCCGTCATTGATTAAACGCGTAATAAATTATACCAACCAAACCCTCACCACCGCCTCCGATCATCATTATAAAAAAAAATCCCCGATTAAAGACGACATGATACAAATACAAAACATTGAAATGAAAAATAGACAAAAGTGCTTTTATTTTTGAAACGTAAGAAGAAACGCGTTGAGTTGTCTCTATTTCCTCTACAGTGTTAAGCCAGATCGGCAACTGCCCACACTGCCCGAGCTGCCCGCCTCCGAGTAATCTTCGGTTTATAGGACACGTGTCCGTTTTGACGCTTTGGTGCTCCTTTAGGAGTCTTCAAATTCTCTCTCCCTAGTCAATTTCGCAAGCCTCTATTGAAGTTCGGATAGAGAGCCACGTGTCAGAAGAGCTCTGAAAAGTGTGGCCCCACCCCAGAAAAGCTAACATGTATTCGAATAAAAAAAGACCACGTATGCAAGAATAGGAAACTTGGTGGGCCCCGCTGAAGTCCTAGTCTTTTTCGGCTCCTTTTTTAAATCTCTCTCTCTTTGTTCCTGGAATTTGCAGGCCGTACATACGTGGCGAGATGTGGAGGCACCAGCAGTGTGAAAGTGACGTGTCTGGTTAAGAAATGACACGTGGGATATTAGTTTACAAGCGACATTTAACATCACAGGTGTCTGTCTGCTCAGAGTTTCAGACTTGATCTATTATCTCTTTTTTTTGTCCATGTCCACGGAAATTCTTAATTTATATCCTATTTTAGGACCTGTTATATAAATAGGTTGTTAATAAAAAATTAATTGAAAAAGATAAAGTTAATATTTTGAAGATGGAAAATATAAAATTTATTTATCGATAAAAATTATTTATTTATAGTTTAAAATAAAAGTTAAATAATTTAATATTATTTTAGTTAAGTAAATATAAATAGGGATAATTTAATTTTAAAAAAATATAATAAATTAATGATATGAGTTTTATTGTCCCAGTAATAATATTTTTAAATTCTCATTGTTTATTCATTATTTCTATTGGAATCATTTTGTTTTTTCAAATAAATCCATCAATCAAAACTTCAAATAAAAATTGAAAAATTAAAAATAAATTAAAAAATAATATGTTAATAGAAAAGAGATTATGTAAATAAATTCATATTATATATTTAAATCAAATTAAATGATATTTATTTTATTTATATTATACTAATATATAAATAATTATTAGATGGATAAAATATTATATAATATTTGAAGAGAGACAAGTCACTCTTCAATATTAAAGAATGAGAAGTAAAATTCAATTTGAAGAATTTCAATTGGTATTTCTTTTGGAACCAATTTTGATAATGTGATTTTTCAATTTAATAACTAAATAATATTTGAAGAGTTTTTTAAAATTGTTCTGGACTTTGAAAATAAACTAGATGTGTTGACACTTGTTGATTCATTTGGGTGTTCAATCAAACTTACCTTTTAACAAAGTCATGCGAATTGTATTCGAGGGCGTGATTTGATAGTGTATAGTTCAGAATCTTACCTTTAGGTCCTGGATTCGAATTTGGGGAGTGTGTTTCCTATAAGAATTTGGGACAGTCGGAGATTTTATCTGCTACGCTTAAGTCCGAAAAATGGTGGTTTGGCGGCGGAACTTCCAACGATTCAAAAAAAATTCATGCGAATTGTCGAAGAGATGAAATCGATGCCATTATGCCGAAATAACATCTTAAATATTGTTGGTGGAAATTTGTGGGGGAATGACTATTATGGATAAATTGAGGATATGGTAAACTTTATTCAAATAAAAGAAATTTGTGCAGAATTGTTTAGATAAGAAGTTAAATTTTAGAAGGAAAATTGTGTAAATAGATATGTACTTCAAGGCACATTACATATATCCTTCCTTGAGATTTTATTTCTGTCCACCAATCGAGTAAATGCACATGGGTTAAGTAAATATGCTTTTGGAATACAATGAAGCACTTGTTTGTTTGCCTACATTATGAACCAACGAAAGTATGCCTAATTAATATCCTTGAAAATTGAAAGTCTTTCTAGACTAATCATGTTGTCTCTACAAAAACAAAAAACACACACAAAAAAGGATAATATAATGAAGATTTGATGCACAAAATATGTCGAGTATATATAGAAAATAATTTTAGGAAGATGGTGGGAGAATAGAAAGTTTGGTTGGATATGAATATTGTTAGGGGCTTGTGAGCTTAATTGGCATAAAAATAAAGTGAAATTGAGAATAATTATTAGTTAATGAGGTTTTGCTTATCATATAACAGTACAATAATAATTATGAGACTTAGTTTACCATAAATCTTAATAATAAAATAAATTAATGAGCATGGATTTAATGTGGTAAAACACTCAATGTGAGGGAAACATTCATAGACAAAAGTAGAAGGATTTCATTATAATAGAAAGAATTTTACAACTTCTCTCTAAACACAATAAGTGAACAATCTCACACTCTCTTAGAATATGAGAACTACAACCCTCTTACAAACTCTTAAGAAGAAACAATATTTTTATCTCTTAGAATACAGAGGATTTGGTTGAGAATGAAATGAAGAAAATAATGAAATGAAGTCTCTATTTATAGACATGAGATTCACTGTGTAAATAGTGAATTTTAATTTTTTATTATTTTCTTTTTCACATGTGGGACCCACCCATATATTTTATTTATTTTTAAGCAACCTTTCGGTGCTGCCTTATGTGACTTTAAAAATTCTCCCACTTGAAAACTTGATTGAGAACCAATCAGTTTCCACACCATTCGTTCTACTTTGTCGTCTTCAAGCTGTTTACACTTCTGTTAAGTCATAAGAGGCTCTACATCATACAAACTTGTATGTATTGATAGGCTTGGTTATTACATCAGTAAGGTTTTCATTTGTGTGTACCTTCAACAAGTCCACACTACATTCTTCCACTACTTCACGAACAAAGTGATATTGTAACCATATACGCTTCGTTCTTGAATGAAAGTCTGGATTCTTTGCAATATACAATGTACTCTGACTGTCACAAAATAATGGAATCTTCTCTTGTTTATGCCTGAGCTCCTCCAATAACCTTTGAAACCAAATAGTTGTTGGGACAGATAGTTG